>WYDI02021391.1:0-34131 GCA_009867235.2 Psittacus erithacus | reverse complement strand
AGTCCTTTCTCTCTTTTGCTCCATTTCTCCACAACACAATCCTCCTTTTTTAATTGTTTTTCTTTCCCCTCCTCCTTTGCTCTCTCCTTAATACTTTGCAGCATCTCCACTCGGGCTTTCCTCTGCTGCCACTTGAGCCGTGCTGTTCCCCAGTACTACTAAGGCAAAAAAAAAGATACTTAGAGACTCATTTCAAAGGAGACGCCTCCTTGTCCTCCATTCTAAACCCCATGCCCTTCCCACCTTTGAAGATCACTTCCAAAATCCTCAGCTGCCAACCCATTCAGCCACATTTAGTGACTCTTACTGAGTTATGCTGGGGAAGCTGAGAAGTTTATCTAGAACAAAGGAGGAGGCATTACAGCAGCAAAAGGATGAGAAGGTAAGTTTAAAAGCTTGGAATGATGCAGCCCCAGCTGTCACAGGCCATGCGGTAGCTATGGAGTAAGGCAGGTCACCCCTCACAGTGTAGATGTAGCTGTACTTCCCTTTTCATAGCTGATATTTGAACACCAAATAGATGAGCTTACCTAGCTCTCATGGCTCTGTTTCACCACCCATTAGGAGAGTATGAGGTCCCTGGAAAAAGGAGAGATGAGGAAGCATTTGAGGGATGAGTAGAGAGAATGTAGAGAGAGTAGAGAATGATGTATTTGCATCTCTGTTGCTTTCAAAGTCCAGGCTGTTTTCCCCTTGTGCAAGCATGTAATGCTAAGCAACTGCTGCGGAAACCTATAAACTAAAGATATAGGCTGAAGAGCCTGAGAAAAATAAGAGGCAGAGAGAGATGAAATTACTTGCCTGGGGTCATATAACAAACCAGTGGCAGACCTGTGATCAGAAAGTAACTTGGCAGACCGAACATCAGCATTCTCCTCACTTCAGCTTTACCTGCCTATGTAGTTATTCCTTTGGAGATTATTTGGGCACACACATAATACATCAAAACAAACAACAGTAGCCCAAGGCTCTGAGCCGCTGTACCATAGGATGCTGCTCAGTCATGGCCATTTACGGAGTAAAGGTGGTATCAGCCATTAGTGCCCACTGCAGAGAAAGGTAATTCAGGGAGAATACTATAAATACTATGACATGAACAGTGGCTGGCATACGCCATGCAGCCTTTCAACAAAATCAAACCCCTGACCTGCCAATACATTCTTTTCTTCCTTCATCCCAAAGGCCTCCATATTGTTGTCACAGGTTTCCTTGCCCAGCTGACACGATGCTAACTGATTTCCGAGTTCCTACTGCTGTAGAGAGAGAAAATGGATGTGTCTGTGTGCCTCTCCTCCTAATGCTCTCGAGATTCCGAAAATGAACTTGAGTTCTTAGAGCTCTTAAGAGTTCTTAGTAGTCTGCAGAACTACTTAATGAATTGAAGCATGTCACTGCCCCCTTTAAGGGACCTGCTGCTGTTTATACTCAGCTATGCATCTGAGTTTTTAAGGGAACACTTCATTTAGAGGTTGGTGGTGGCGTTTTGTCATATCAGCTTAGTGAAAAGTGTTCAAAGTATTCTCCATACCACATACACTTTATTGAGTCATAAGAAATGAACCATGGAAAGGCATTCTTTAATTACCATAAATGTGGCTTGTTTACCCACAGCGTCTTTTAGTATCAGATATTCAACGTTTTATTTGTGCATTTCAACTGCTGCGACTTCCTTAATGTACGATTTTGTTCTTTCTTTTCCAAAACTTGGATCATTTTAAGACTACAGGAGGGAGACAAGTGTGGGAATGTGTTGGCAGATTAAACAGTTATACATTTCCATCAGAAGATGTTGATGACATCTGTACTAGAAATATCAATTCCAGTTGGTATGCCTGCACACAATAGCTGACACATCAGCCTCACTGCTTATCATCTCACCACCACCACCACCACCACACCCTTCTGTGCCACTGGTGAACTATGCACTGTAGGCATAACGCTATTAGCAAAAAACTGAGCAGACCCTACTAGTTATGCAGTTCCAGCAAACATGTTTCTACTTGTTCATGCAGTGGCAACAGAAATTAAAATGTTCTCCGGATTTGTATTTAAGATTTGTAAGGTTATTGATAGCAACTTCAAACTTAGTTCCAGTTTTGAGCTCAAACAAGATATCCAAGTTATGGTTGTGGTTTTAAAATAAGGGATTATTTGTTATGTGCAAATAAACTTTGAATTATTACACACTTGTGTAAAGAGCATACTGCATCTCAAAACACATACATGTTCACCTTCTTGCTTGTAGGTGTTCTGCATTTTTCAGATTTTACATTAAAATGAAGATGGGAAGTTACATAAAGAATGTTGACTGCACAAGAAATTAAAACCTCAAGATCCCTTGCTTTGCCTCCAGTACTCTGAATAAGGATTGGGCTAAAATAATTAAACAGTATTAACACTCACTAAATGCTCCATTAAACTTTGGTATGTTTTTTTTGACATAATGATACTTAAACATTTATAAGATCAAACAACACTCTTTTTAAAGGCTTGTGAAGAAAATTATCCTCAAAATCAACACCACCACCAAATGTTAAACTTCCAACCATTCAGTTTCAGCTCTGCTATTACAGGGGGTGTAAAGGAGTGGTTGTTTTTCTTTAGATTTGAAAGTGTTATGCTTTATCTTGTTTGATTTTTGTTACTGTAAAACAAAGTGACAAGTTTGATTAGCTGTATCTAATTTTACAAAGACATTAGTAGGAAAAATAGGATTTTAAAGTATAGTTTTTAATACTGAAATTATTTCAAGAACCATACTGTACTTCAAATGTTAATAAGGCACTAAGTTATACTTCGACCTAAATCTTAAGTCGATTGTGGCTTTTCATATATTTCGTATAGTCTTTTTTTTTCTCTTCAGCCCTCCTGTCAGTTTTCTACCTTTGGGTTACCAAAGAGATCTTTAATGGCTTCACATACTCCTAATCCCTTTCTCTTCTGTCCTATTTTGGAAGCCTATGTTAAGTTTCTTCCCCCAGGCACACTGTGCACCAGAAGTCTTGCACAAAGGAGCAGACATTTGCAAAAGGAGCAAGCTATCAGTCCTTTCTTTTCAATGAGTGATTCCCTAGTAAACAAGGTTGTTTTCTCTTTCCAGCAGCGTTCCCATCAGTGGGAACAACTTGCTTAGAACTTGTGAAGTGCTGGGAAGAGGGGAGTAAAGTGATTCAGTGACACTAGAAGAAAGTTTCAGAGTAATGCTCTGCTTGTGTAGTAGTACTCTTCAAAAACCACTGCCAAAGTGAAAAAAAAAGAGTTGGAGTGAATGCATGGAACAGCCACATTCCTGAATTCCTGCACATTCCTGCCTCGTGCCACAAAAGTAAACAGTGATATCCATGAAATGTTCCTTGCCAATGAGTTTTGCAAACACTAAAGGCATGTAAAAAGACAAGATGTCTGTGTTTGCATCAGTAGACTGATCCTGACAATTATTTCTTTAACTGAAGCTAAAAGAAAACATTTAAATGGTAAACAAACAAGAGGAAAAGCTGCTAATAAACTTAATATTGTTGAATAATTTCAGGGTGAGGTTAATGAAATGTAACTTTGCCTTTCCAATTTAAACAAGCGCTGCAGACACCTGTCTGCAGATGGTGGAAGCAATATTTTATCATTTCGCAAAGGGAAGGTTTTCTTTATTATAAACACACATGCTTGCTTCTGCCTGAAGCAGATACTCTTCACTAACAGAGGAGTTTTTACTGGTTTTACTTCAGGATTAAACTTGGCTAAATACTGAATGCAGATGCATAGGAAACAACGTTTGGAACCCTTTTGCCATTACAGCTTCACGTCTTCCACTTCATTGTATTTAGAAACTATTGCAAACTTGGTTTACACTTCACCAGAAATTAACAAATTTCAATTTATTGAGGCTAATATTAAAGTAGCTATGGGGGTGGGGGCAGTGCTTGGCATTGATAAGATTTTATTTTTACCCGTATGTTTTCCTTATTTCTGTATTTTATATTTGACAGTGACATTATTGTCAGGACAAACCAGAAAACAACAGATGTATGCATTTGTTTCTTTTTAAATACTTGATTGATTGTCATCTTCTGGCCAGTTTTCAAAAAAATCACCACCCTCTGACCTGACAACCAGCATTAATATTCCTGACACTGTTTTGTCCTGTTAAATCCAAGTTATCAGGTTATGGTGATAAGAGATAGTGTGACTTTAAATTAAAGCAAATACAGAAAATGTGGTTTGTTGGTTTTCTAAGATTGCAGACACTTAAAAAATCCCCCAAAATCAGACTGGTTTTATGTAATATTCCTTTGTTTATAAATATACCAATAACTGTTCATATTATACCTAGCTGCTTTCTATTCTTATCCAGACAGCAGCTTATCTCCATCAAAAAGATTGTCAAGCACTGGAACATGCTGCCCAGGGAAGTGGCCCAGTACCCTGGAGGTATATAATAGACGTGTAAATGTGGCACTTGGAGACATGGCGTAGTGGTGGACCTAGCAGTTTAGTTTAGCTTTAGGGCTGGACTTGATGACCTTAAAGGTTTTTTCTAACCTAAAGTATTCTATAACTGGCACACAGTTCTCCGGGATGCCACCTTGTCCAGCTACAACTTTGCAGTGTCTGGCAGGACCAAAGCAGGGTATGAGTGAGTACAAGTCCATCTGATCTCCACTTTCCAGGGGAGCCTGAACTTCTAAATGCTCCTGGCATGTTACACAGCACAACAATCAGCCCCTGAAAACTAGTTCTTGTTAGAATTACTGTCAGTTAACACCATGCCAGGAACACTGACACATCCAGGCCAAGGCCATTAGGTTTTATGGCAGCCTCTTCAATGTTTAAAAAACTATTATGGGCCTTTTCTGTTGTTTCTTTTCTATTACCTTTTTTTCTTCCTTTCTTTTGCAGGGACTGAGGAGGAAGATGAAGGCGATGACCTGCTGTTGAGATCTGTGGATGAGTTTTGGTGGTTTCCCCATATGTGGAGTCACATGCAGCCTCACCTCTTCCACAATGAGTCGTCACTGGTGGAGCAGATGATCCTCAACAGAGAATTTGCAATAGTGAGTAAAAGTTACCAAAAGGCTCACTACGATACCTTGACATATTATAGCTATGCTTTCCAAGCTGTTTTCATGTTTATCTATATTATAAATAGAAATATATTTACATAGATATACAAATAACGCTCCAAGATTGGAAAGATGGGCCCCAAAATGCCTTTCTGTGACTAAAACCTGGGCTGAATTTTGTCTTATATGTATTCACTGACAGGGCCTTTCTGGAGAGGTAGCAGCCCTTCATGCAAGCACCCTTGCAAGACCACAGGGATTAGAAACAGTGAAATCTAAGTAGATATCAGCTGGCATTTTAAGCTTTAGGAAGGATTTATACACAGGTTATCAGCTTCCTTAAATATCCTCAATAGGGAAGGGAGAAAGTTGCAGGGAATGCTAAATGTTATGTTCTCAAGTGTGTGAGAAACCTTGAAGCTAACGAAACAAGTGAAGATCCTGGATTTCACTGGGCTTTTTATTTTAGATGACCTGCTTGAAAAATATGCTTTTTACATAGCTAACCTATTGCTGATATTGACAGATAATGTTTCATTTTTTTTGCTCATTTGGGTTGTTAACTTACAAAAGCTATCCTCCCAGCATTACCTAGAGCTCAGAGTACCTGTACCATTTAGAGTCCTTTCACGATAATCCTCCTTGCTTATTGAGCATGACAAAGAAAACCTGAAACCTGCAAATGCTCTCTTTGGAAAAGACACTGTGTGGTCTCTAAGAAGGCACAGAAATGCCACGCAACCAGAACCACTCTGAAGAGCAGAGTGACACAGCAGGGCTTTTTCTCTGCTGCTCAGAGAACCCAAACCTCAGCTTGCAAAGGCCAGCCAGCAGCTACCCCTTCCTCCCATCCATCATGTGAGCCAAGGCAGCTGCCTGAACAAGCAGTTGGAAGCAATTTATTCCTTTGTTTACAAAAATATTTTCCTAAAAACCTTTAAATAAAATTAATGAAAAATTACTTAACTGTTTACTCTTCTTGCCAGATTTCCCCCTTCCCATGATCTGCTTGGCAGGGTGTCAGTACAGAGTCATTGTTAGTACAGACTTTTCTGTCTACAGTTCTGCTTTACTGTCAGCCTTCATTCCTGGCATGGCCTGCTCATGTTTTTTGTGTAGCCTGGCCCAGAAACCCATATACAGTTGAGATTTTAAATGCAAGAGTAGTTTTTTAAGTAGCCTCTATCTCAGAAACACATGGTCCATTAATCTTTAAACCTGGGGGGAAATTCTCCCTCTATTTTCAGGGAGCATGAAGTCCTCTAGGTCAAACCACCTTTAGGAGTAAAATCTATAACATAGCCTGAAAACAGGGCTTGTAATAGAATGAATCTCTTTGCAACCCCAACTACAGAAAGATAAAGCCCATGTCCCTGTCATCACTGAAGAGTAGGGGCTCTTTAGGGTGCTTATAAATATGGAGCTAATATCGGTGAAAGGCTGCTGCTATTACTGTTTTATTTGATGCTAATGTTTGGACAGGGGTTGCACCAACTTCTTAACCGTAAATCTATATCAGCAATACAAATTATTTATGAGAACATTTATTTTCAAAAGGCTTTCTGTGGAATTCTCTCTGTGAGAGAAGTTTATCTTCCCGCTATGACAACCTTCCTGACAGCTATCAGAGACTCCACAGTAGTTTTGCATCCTCCCATGCTTTCTCATCCTCAGCATCATGTCTTATTTGGGAAAGAAACTCTGTGTTCTACAGCTGCACTTCCACAAGTCCTCCAAAGTTGAAGCAAACCCCTTTTCATTATTCCTTGAGTTCACAGTGTGGATCCAAATTTCAATTACAGATCTAGAACAATACATAGAAAATGTGCTTTTGTTAAACATGTTCTATTTATGCTCTATGATATCTAATTAGTATTTCACTCAGGGAAACACAGCTTGATGCTGATGCCATTTTTTCTTGCATTTCCCATTTGACTATATCTTCCCACCTCCAGTTTTAGCTGCAGGTACAGATAGCACTTTGTGTTGCTGCAAGGAAAGTCACAACAATTATTTGGAAATATGATTACATTCATTCTTCACCTAATGTGGCATTTCTTCATTCATTTATTTTAAACATTGGTGAGAAGGTAACAGGGTGGGAGAGCATGTAATTATACTTGGGAAGCACTGTATTGCTAATTCAGCATCTAATTGTCTTGCTTTCAGTGCAGATGTGTATACTTTTGTGTATCTGGGGCTTTGTAAAATCAACAGCCTTTAAAGGATTCCCTTACGTGTAAATTGCTTGAGAACCAAGAAACTGCCTTTAGCAAGAGCCCTCCAAATTATTCTGTTTTATGTGTTACTAAGATATTTATCATTTATCATGACATTTATGATGTCTAGTTGGTGCAAAGAAGAGACTTTCTCACATTTTCTGTAAATGTTCTTGTCCGACTGCTCTGGATCCAGCAGGAAGCATGGGAAGTTTTGCCTGGCAAAATCTTTGTCCACAGGTGTCTGAGTGACAGGCCCCAAAGCTGCCACATCCACAGCCCCATTCCCAAGCCCTTGCTGTCAAATCTCTTCTCAGGGGAACAAGATTTTAGCTGTGCTAGAGTTGCATACTACCCAGAACTTTGCTATCCGAGTGTCATCTAATTTACGTAAATCACAGAATCCTAGAATAGTTAGGGTTGGAAAGGACCTTAAGATCATCTAGTTCCAACCCCCCTGCCATGAGCAGGGATGCCTTATGCTAAAACATGTCACCCAAGACTCTGTCCAACCTGGCCTTGAACACTGCCAGGGATGAAGCATTCACCACTTCTCTGGGCAACCTGTTCCAGTGCCTCACCACCCTCACAGTAAAGAACTTCTTCCTTACACCTAACCTGAACTTCCCCTGTTTAAACCCATTACCCTTTGTCCTATTGCTACAGTCCCTGATGAAGATGAATATAGTTATATGCTTTAAAGCCTGGCTAAGGAAATGTCAAATGACATCTATTTTGATTATCAGCTGGGTTTGACTAGCAATACTTTGGGGGTTTTGTTGGTGTTTTTTTTTTGTTTTGTTTTCTTGTTTCTTTGTTTGTTTTTTTTTTTTGGGTGGGGGAGGCAGGGGGGTGGTTGTTTTTTTATTTCTATAAGAAGATTCCCAAATCCTCTAAAGATGCTAATGGATTAAGCCTTAGATTACATTTTGCAAACTGATATCTCACATATAATTCTCCTTGTTTTTAGGCAATGCAGTCAATACACAGAGGTAAATGGATTGCACAAACAGAAGTCTCTGATGGTATATATCCCAAAACCAAAACAAACCAAGTTTTCACTGCCATCCTTTAATCACAAGATATCCTTCCTCTCCCACTTTGTACTTCCTTATCTGACAAAACTAAGTAGAATGTATTGAAGCCAAAGCATGTAGCTCATTATTTTGTCCCTCAATCTGCTTGGTATGTGATTATCTTCTGCGCCCATTTGTGAGCGCAAGTGCCCAAAGCATGGCAGAAATAGGGCAAAAACTGTCATTGACTAAAAAGACAGCTGTGATCTGATAGGAAGAACTGAAAGACATATACAAAACAAATTCATTTGGAACTTGCCTAGTAACCCTCCTTGGCTTCAATTGCCTGTTTATAAACCAACTACTGACGCACATCAGCACTTCCTCTGCCTAAAAGGAAGCATTTCTTCTTCCCTTCCTTTTAAGCTGCCCCAACCAGTTAAATACCAAGAATATGAAGACTAGTGACCACATAGCAAAGGCAAAGTATTTACATGTGATGAAAAGAGAGTCCAATTTGTCCCATTAATAATATCTGTAGTTAATGTTGGGAAGGAGATACGCCCCACTAGAGATTGCTTCTAAAAATGTTTTGTAAATTGTCTGCATATATAGGATAACGCTGTCCTTTGCAGGCAGGATGAGATTTATTCTGCCTAACCTTAAGGTCCTTCTGAAATAGTCCATCTTCATTAGTACTTTCATCCTTATCAAGAGTGTGCTCTGACAGCATATCTCTAAGACTGCCTCTACCTTCCCAGATTCATTTGATATCAGAGGCATGCAGAGTCTATGTGTTTCTGAGCCATGTAAAGCTTCCCCCATGCTGGACTGCCTTTCTTCATTTCACATCCTCAGAAACCTAAGATCTTAAATCCCAACATCTTCCCTGTCTTTTAGTAGTCTGCTGCAGTGCGAAGCATGTCTAGAACAGGAGTCATGGCGATATCTGGGAGGCTTCTATGTAAGACTAGTGAAAAACTGGCTTTTCCCATGTTCCTGTCAATCCTGGGTCCAACACCAACACCAGAAAGCCCGTTTAATGAAGACCGCTTGTACTGTCTGCTAGGTGAAAGCAAATACCAGCAACACACAGAGCCCCCATATCTCAATAGCAATCACCGCATGCGTGCTGAACCATCTTGTCTAGCTTAAGAGAGATTTTCAACATATTTTTAAATATTAGAATTGATTTAAAAGGAATTGAAGGCTGTAATATTTATTCAATAAAAATTACCCAGAAGTGTAACCCTTGAGAACAAAAACCATATGTCCATAAAGGATAAAATGAAACATTTTTGTGAGTGTTGGCAAGCAAGTAGAAAATTTATTTACCAAATGAGAGAAACTTTAAAAAGTATTTTAAACCGACAGAGTAACATGGTATTTCTTATAGGAAATCTCACCCATGTGCATCAATATTAGAAATAAATTCCAGTACTAAAAATATGTAAAGCTTATACAAAGGTTTTAACTTCAGAAGGTAACATCTTAAAAAGTACTGCATTTACTCTACCCCCTGCTGTTGGACAAAATCAAAAGGTTTAGCAAACTTATCTGAGTTTGTATTGGTAACCCTTTCATCTAATAAAGGTCTTTACACCAAGGGAAATCCTTTAGTTCAACTGGCTGTGGGAGAAGATCTACAGTCGTCATGAGATTTAAGAAATTAAAATTATAGTATCATAGAAGTGCAAAATGTTGCTGTTTTATTCTTTCTCTGACAATGGCCAATACTAGATGTTTCTGTAAAACAGCGACCTTTAAGAACAAGAATGCCAGTTGTGTTATAACAGGTTGAGGTTTTGTTTCGTTTTATTTCTCACTGCATTTCAACAAGGACTTGTAATACTTGGCTCAATCAGAAGCTGTGGGTTTTGTGTCAGACAAGTTCCTGCTAATAAAAATAGTCAGTCTTACACAGGGTGCTTTTTATTCACATTTCCAACATGTGCTCACAGAAAAGCTGCTACAGGAATGCAAACTTACTTATTGAGGATATACCTCCTTCTGGAGAGCAGTGCTCATTCTGCATTACCTGCCCTTTCTCTAGCAGAGGAATTTTTCACAAATGCAAAGCACACACAGCACATGCTGACTCATGGCAATCACAGCTCATTGGTGTACAAACAGGAAAGAGGTCGAAAGAGGTTAGGAGTTTCAAGCAAATTTTCACTTGCTTGAACCAAGCTGATAATTGAGAGAGAGAAGCAGTCTTGGCAGATTGCTTCAGCCATTTAGATCACCCGTAGAAGTTCCAGTCCTACTCGTGGGAACTCTGGAGGGAGCAAAGATGAGCCAGGCTGCCTTGGCAGGACTATGAGTTTCCAGTTCCAGCTTCTCTGGTTTGGGTGCATCAGCATGACTGCTGCTGGCCAGAAGTGTGGCATCAGAAGATTATTTTGAGTGGGTTTTAGTCTGATCCACCTACCACAATCTCACCGGTGTCTAAGGACATGAGGTATACTGGTGAAGAGCATACTCTAGTCTGTCTAGCCCTTAAAAGAAGTTAGGTTGTGTGCTCCCAGACTACATCATGAAACAAACCAATGCATGGGAAGTAGAGACAACTTGGGGAATTTCCTGCCAAAAATGCAATAACTCTTTTAAATATCTATCTCCCTGCATCCCACTGGTTGTAACGGATTCTCCTCCAATGTTGAACTTGTCCAATACACTGCTGCAGTTTCAGCTTACACTGTCATTTAAATGAGAATTGAAAGTCTTTTCATGCACAAGTGAAATGGGAATACAAATTTAGGCTGTTCAAAAGCAATGGCTCTGTGGTCCCAGCTTAAGCATGTAAAGGAACATACATAGCACTGCTGCTCTCATTGCCAGAATGGTTCAGAAATTTTCCAAAAGTAGACAAACACATGCACAAAACTTTTGAAATTAAAAAAAAAAAAAAAAAAAAGGAAGTCTTTAACATAAAATCTTGTTATAAATTGTTCAGTAGAATAGATAAGAAAATGTACTTTGCATAGGCATCTCCCTTTCTGCTAAATGGCTGCTTGGTGAAGGTTTGGAGATTCAGTTAGCATAGTGTATTTGACAGCATGGCCATCATCAGTTACTCAGGCAGAGTAATAAATAGCTAGATTTGTCAGAAACTTTTAGATACAGTTTTTTCCTTTATACATGTTCCTAGAAAAAAAAATAGAGAAAAGAGTGATTAACACTTCCCATTTCACCCTTAAACTGACTCATGCCTTTCAGGCAGTTAACAACATTCATAAGCAGAAATTATAGTTTGTTCTTAGTAAATTAAAAATCATGAGTTTGGGTGTCTTTTTTTCAAGATCAGCCAGTAACCTAAGATCTTTACTAATAAGGAACAGATAATTTTAAGTGGTTGTATTATGTGATGGACAAACAAGTGTGGCTTACAGATTTAATTTAATTTTTGTCAAAGAACCACAACACTTTCCTTGCAAAGTACTTGAAGATGCCCAGCAGTACCTGCTGTTCCTGGAATTAAAGTAATCAATGGTTCTTGGATAATGTGGGCAAGAGGAAGGACAGAAAAAACCATAAAAAAATCATAATCTCTCATTTTAGCCATTTCCTTCTGAACATCAGTTTTACATGAATAGGAAGCAGCTGATGTATCCTGTAGTACTGGGAGTAAAATTAATTCAGTTAACACCCAGAGTGTGGGAAGGGATGCTGCAAGAGCCACAGCTGCAGGACACTCTTGCAACCTGGAAATGCTGTGAGAAAGTGGAAAAGGGCTTTGGCTGGACCTGCTGGAAACCAGCCTCGGCAGAAGAGGCAGACTTCAGTCGTCCTTCATGCCAGTAGCTGGAGACAGACACTGGATGCATCTCTGAACAGTCACTCAACCCAATGAAACTAATTACCTCATTTTCATATGAAGCTTGCACTTGAAATATTCTACTCACTTTTAAATATATCCTGGTCTATAGATGTAGTTATCAGCCCTCGTCATCAGATGGGGTTTTTTAGACAGCCCACACTAAGTTGGGAGCAGAAGGGATGAGGAGCAGAACAAAGGCAGGAGAACATCAGCAGTGAATGAAACATGCTCAGCATGCTCACAGTTAAGCTTCTTCCTTAATTCCCTCTTCCTGCGCATTAACTACCTCATTGTGCCATTGGAAGATATCTTCAAGATAACCTATAGATTATATTCATGCAAATGCCCATATTTCCTCATAGAAATGGAGCTAAATATTTATGAAATGAAAAACATGTTAGTCAAAGTCCAGCTTTTTTTTGCTACTATCTTAATACCATAGGAAAAATATAAGCAAATTCAGAAGCTATGGGGGATATTTATCTATTTATTAATTGAATCAGGAAAGAATCTTGCTTATATTCAAGAAACAGGAAACAAAAAATCCTATATGTTACTGCAACTGTTTTTTCCATCTGTTTAATCCTCGAATGCTGTTTGATACCTTAGTAACTAAAGAGTATCAGATTAACAGATAACCTTCAGAAAGAACTAGGCAGGTAGGATGCATATTAAAATACACACAGTATATAATGAACAGGCAGACAAACCTATCCCATGTAACAGCAACTCAACATACTCCAAAAGGATTATTTCTCACTCCACAGCTATCGAACTGTAATTCCAGTTCCCTTCATCTCTCTCCCATTTTTAGCTTGTGCTACATACTAACAGATATAAGTTTACCCAAGGACAACAGCTCTCCAGCTATCTGCAGGAAAAGTAAGCTTTGAATCATTACGTGTTCCTTTTCTGTTCCGAAGTGTATTCTTCCCTCTCCTGTGTTGCAGGAACATGGCATACCAACTAGCATGGGATATGCGGTGGCTCCGCACCACTCTGGAGTTTACCCAGTTCACATCCAGCTGTACGAGGCCTGGAAGAAGGTCTGGCACATCCGAGTGACCAGCACGGAAGAATATCCGCACCTGAAGCCTGCACGGTACAGACGGGGCTTCATCCACAATGGCATCATGGTACACTGCATTTCCATGCTTCATAGCAATAGCACTTTAAGTGACTCAAAAGTATGCTATTTTTACCAAATGCTTCAAGTTTTACAGCAATCATTAAAATTCTCTGTGACCAAGGATTTGAAAGGATGCAAAAGAGTGCATTTATTATGCATTCACTTTAAAAAAAAAATAAATAAATCACACAACTCAGGCAACTGCAAATGTAAACCTCAGAAACTGAATGTACTTGTAGTTCCATCAACTACCAACCAAGTTATAAATGCATATTCTGAAATTCATTAAACTGTCTAAGACATATGTTTCAAGCTCTGGTTCATTTTTATGCATGAAAGGCTTAGGAACCCACCAGCTGGGAAGGAAGGTGAGCAGTTGTGAGTAATCTCCTCCAGCAAGTATAACACTTCTCCAAGGCTGAGATTTCCTTCCAAGCTTTGCCTTGGAAACTCCCAGAGTCAGGGGCTAGAGACGTGATCGACTCCTCCAGACCCTCCATTTGTGTGAGAAGAGAGAAGGTTCCTCACATACAAGCTTCAAGTGCGTGAAAGGCAGGAAAATGTACAAAATTATTTGGCCTGTCTTACCAGCCAGATGCAGCCCTATAGCTGGTAAAACACAAGAACTGAATATGCATAACTGCAGTCCCAGGATGCTAAAAGTCCCAGCTGACTTGAATATTGCCTATGCATCCAAAGTCAAAATTGTGATTCCCTGAACAAAACAAAAGGAACATCTTAATCAAAAGCAAGAAGTTACTGCACAGAGCCTCATTACTGTTGGAATGGACTCAAATTCAGCTGCGTATTTACACATGTATGAAAATGCTCTGCTCAGAGTAGGATTTTTTGTCCTCTTAACTGAGTAGAAAAATGAAAACACTGACTGGAGGGAAACCAAAGGCCTTCTCCAGGTGAATTACATCTCTGCAGGGATTCGGCAATACCTGTAAACCCTGACAGTTGTTGTCTTTACCTGACCACAACCCTTTGATAGTACCTAATGTAACCAACCCATCTAGCTCTCCAAGACAAATTTGTTTTCAGAGACACACAGCCTCTCAGTTCCTGAGGGGATGGGGAGCTGCCCTGGAGCTGCTCTCACACGAGCATCCCACCAGTCCTGTACACATTTCGCAAACAGGAATGAGAACTCAGCATGGTTTCCAGGACTGAAGAAAGTATGAAGCAAGAGGTCTTTTGTGGTCTGCAGCCCTGAATACAAATTCAGTTCATGGTCTCAGGAACAGTAAGATGAATGGCCTGAGGTAGCAAAGATGACCAGGACGCACTATTTATCTGCAAATAAACTAACCTTGCTGAGGGAAAGAGAGGTTTGGCTTTTTGTTTTCTTCCTCTTACACAAGCCAGGAAACAAACACTTAAAATGAGTGCATGACCTCAATAAAAGAGTCTGCATGAAAGCTCAACACAGCTTTTCAGACCTGGCATCTGGAAATCTCCACATCTGCAGGGCCATGCTTGTTTACCGCAAGAATACAGAAGGCCCAGAGGAGACCATAAATAGGCACATCAGAGTACAGAGGCAGAAAGGGTTGCAGCTTTGTTTCCTAAGTTGATGGAGGGATTAGGGTGACTATGCCAGGGTAAGTTTGCAAAAGAAGTTAATGTCACAATGGTGCTGTTATTTTGTTCTCAGGTGCTCCCTCGACAGACCTGTGGCCTTTTCACTCATACCATTTTTTACAAGGAATATCCTGGAGGTCCTCAGGAGCTGGACAAAAGTATCCGAGGAGGTGAACTCTTTCTCACCATTCTCCTGAATCCTGTAGGTACCTTCTTTTGCTATTTTTTGGACAAGGTGACAAATGGGGAGGAGGGAGAGAAAAAGGGAGGACGGGAAGAAGATCAATTTTCTTTTATCTTGTTTGGGAAATAAAAACCGAGAGCACTTGCTCAGAGGCAACAAGCAATTTAAGAAGAAAGGAGAGAAATGTGTTCTGCTAATTTCTAACTATACTTGTATGCAATAAGTTACTGGAAAATGCATCAATTTCAGCTCCATCCTGTTTCCCAACCTGAAACCAGTTCCCTATGAGAGAAGAGTGCACTGATTTGTCCGAGACTGAAAAAAACCAGTGAGGGTAGAAAAAAACTCAGTGATTTTATTCTGATTTTCCTTTTTTCCATAAGCTTGGGTCTTCAGGAACTCCTGATAGAATTCCATAGAAACCCCTGGGCTCAGGCCTGATACCATTTCCCCACCACTGGCTCTTCACAATAGGTTTTGTGAAGCTAAGAAACACCCCAACAGTACATAACCTTCTAAGAAACTTTTGTGCTTCGCTCAGTGCAGCATTTCTTTTGCTCTGTCAATGTTACATGATCCCTATATATATGTATGTATGTGTGCACACGTTTAAAAAAACTATGTATGTACAAGCACCCACGTGTGTGTGTGTATATAAAAGGTTTAATGAAAAGTGCCACAGACATTATGGATGATTTACAGAGCTATCACTCAGCTAATAAAGCGATCTGAACTGTGCTGTGTTAATATAGACATGCACACACACATATGACAACATGACGTAGTTGGGCTTACCAAGGATCAAAGAGGAAAGCTAATGCTGTATTTTGATATATAAATGCAATACTTCGAAGTCACAGTTTTCTTGATGTGAACAACAGTCTGGTGCCATTTAAAACAGCAGCCTAGAAGTGGAAGGACGAAGAATGAGAATAAAAAAAATTATATATAATTTTTTCTTTCATTGTTCTGCCTTCATCCTGTCCCACCCCAACAAGCTGTACCACTCACGAAACACCCTGTGTCTTGCCAGGTGCCCTAATTTTCAGTGGTTTTAAATTGCTGTACTCATGGACTTCTCTGAAGAGTTAAAGAAACTTCAGGTAGAGCTGACTCTCAAATCCAGGTCACTTTTATTTAGAGATCTGAATGTAGATTTTGGTATTATATAATTAAATGCTTATAGGTGAACTTTGGCTGGGGAGCCGAGTTGGTAAGCTTTAAGAAATGGGATATTTCAATTAGGGAATTTTTCTGTACCATACACATGACACCTAAGTTGAGAATAAAACCTATCTCTGTTTTTTATCCTGTTTTTCCATGACCTGCAGCCCTCTCAGGCTGGTTTTTCTTCCCGTAGTTTTCTTAAGTGTAACTTGGCTCATCTCTGTCCTGAGGTGTTGCTGGAATTTATCCTTACCTTTATCATGTTACCATTATCTTTGATCAATAGCTGTGTACCTTTCACTTATCTGAATTTTTCCTCAGACTTAGGCAGTGCAGCACTCTGTAGCAATGTTCTTACTCCACAAGAGATACTTCCAGTAGCCACAATTCCTCAATCACCATGTCTAAGCCTGTAAGCATGCTCAGCCCACTCTGACTTCTTTACTTCCAGCATGCCTTTTCTCTCATGTCAGGTTTTTCTTCCTGATAGGCACAAGCTCACAACTGCTTATTAGAACTCTCAGCTTTTCAAACTTTTAACCAATTACCAATGGCAGGCTGAGGCTATGAAGAAGGGTAGCCCTTCAATTAGTCTAAAATTTAAAGGCTATTACTGAGCTCTGAACAAAATCAGATAGCCTATGCCACCATTTATAGCACTTCCCACAATCCGTTAGTGTGGGCACTCCAGGCAGCTCCCCAGCAGGACCAAGCTCAGAGGAGCTGCAACACCTTCCTTCTGGGAGCTCTAACAGTCCCAGCTCCTTGTGCTGGCCCCACAGGAGGTTTCCTTCAGCCAGGCTCAATTGCTTCCCCCAGAAAAGAGCCAAATCCCTCTCTAGGCAGGCCTTGCAGAGCAGGTGGGTGCTCTTGTTGTCCTGCTGAGCATGGCACAAAGAATGCTTGAGAAAAGCAGTTCTATCCTCTGCATTTTAAGTTTCAGGAGTGATGCTCCAGAAACAGGACCTTTCCTAGAAAGGCGATACATAACAGCCAGCAAAGCATGCCAGATTTAATCATGCATCTGTGATGTTCATGACATGGTTATCTTCCAAAGAAAAGGGGGGGGGCATGGGGAGGAAGATTTTCTTTGATTTTCTTCAGTACATTAAGTCATTGCTTTGACCAAGCTAGGTTCCAGTAACTGGAGAGTACAGTATATATTATTGGGTGGTACTTGAACAGCTTTTCTACAGTGTTAATGTTTGATTCCCCCCTCCCAGTTTTACGATTTGATACCTTTATCTCATCAAACCTGATATTTTACTGAGCTAAGAGATGCAAGTGAAATACTGACACATACTTCCTTAACTCAGAGTTAAGCACAAATCTGTTCTAACATAAGTGCTTATTCAAACAGGAAGAAATAATTTAATCCTGTGTGGGCTGAAGTAAGAAATACCACAAAACCCCACCATCATTCAAGTCAGATTGGCACACTATTCTATGAAATATGCACTGACTGACAACAGTAAAAGCAAAATCTAGCCTTATCTCAGATGAAAACTGGTGTGAGTAGGAAACAAAATCATCTACATTCAGACACTTTTTCTTTTGTTAAATACCAAGTTTGGAGAGCACACAACGAACAAATGGGAAGACTTCTATTCAGTGTAAGAAAAGGTGGAGTGTTTTGGTGGCTAATTTGAAGAAGCTTACAGATCAGTATCTAAAATCTATAGTATCTTCTGAAAAGGATCAATAGAGTGCCAACTCCATTGGCCAATCACAAATTCAGTTAAATAAAACAGTATGCTTTGAATGCCATGTGATCTCCCATTTGGCAGCAGTACATACTGCAACAGCAACAAGAAACTTCCCATCTTATAACCCTAGAAGCTTTTCAGTCATTAATAAGCAACCGTAGTATTTGGATATCAACCTGTGCAGTTCCAGGGATTACTGCTAGCAGTTCAACATAAGCCAGCGTATGCTCTCCAAGTGGATTATGGAAAAGAACAACTGTCTGGAACAAAAAGGATTTTTCAAAACCATAATTTAAAATGCTGTTGTTGAGTCCTATTGAACAAGATGCCTAATGTAGTCCATGGATAGAAACCACATCCATAAAATAAAATCTTAACCAGAATGTGCCATACCCCCACCATAAAGGCTGCTTTATACACTGTTGTAGTTATCCTACTTCATGTTTTGCAGGACAGGGATTGCCTGTACCACTGTTTATTTTTGCATTATTGACGTTGAAAAATATTTTTCATTTACTCTTTAAAAACATGGACCAGTGTCCTGGCATGGAGGAGATTTGCAGAAATAGTTTCTATTAATTCTACCGCCATGTAGTTGCACAAGCTATCCCGCTCACTGGCTCTGGTGTCAATTGGGTGTGTCACTTGCCACCAGCATCAGTGTGAGTTCTGTGTACACAAGCTGGGGCAAAGGGACCCCCTCCACACACCCACAGAGCTTCCAGACTACCATGACAGCTGAAGTGACATACAAATTAGGTGTGTTATTACCATAAAAGATCATACTCCAGAGTCCAAGATTGTGTTAGATATCAACTTATGCAGCTCATTACCTGCCCTGTAGTGTGCAATGCTGTTCACTACCCTGCCTGGTTTGAAAAGCAGAGGCGCAGCAATAAAAATACCAAACAAACAAAAGGAGTATCTGGTTTCACAGAAGATGTAGATGGTTTCCCCATAAAAATGAGATAACTCATAAATAATTGCTAATACACTTTATAAACCAGAAATAAACTGAGCTGTGCAGTTCAATGACATTTTCCCAAAGCAGCTTAAGTAAGGGCTGGTCTCTCACATATTGCACAACTGCCTCTTTGTTCCTGGCTTCCTTTTTGTAGGCAGGTGCCTAGTTTTCTCCAAATCAAACCCTGGACCTGGCTTTTGAGAGTGGTTTACTTTAGGGTCTGCTCTCAAAAGCCAGTCTGGACAAGGGTGCTTTGGCTTTGAGTCTCTGTAGACCTCCAACACCATTTGCAGCAAGCTATCAATTCTCATGTTTTCCCATTCTTTCAATCCATGTCCTTGAGTGTGCAACACGTTATTAGTGTCATGCATAAAAACACCTCTCAAAAGCAACAACATAGCTCTCTCACTATTTCAGACACTTAAAAGCAGACATACAAAATAATTGGTATACTTTTGAGCCATAAGTCCAGAAACACCATGTGGTTGAAGCAATGTAAGCATGAGCTTACTCCACAAATGGGTGAAGAGGAGTAGCACACTCCACATCTCATATCCCCACCTACACACAAAGCATCATTGCTGCAAGGCATCTCCTACTGCCACATGGAAGTGACCAAAGCTGTTGAAGCATTAAACCCAAAGGCTTCTCTCACTTTCAGTTTGCCTCATTGAAAAGACATTTACATGAATCTGTTGCTTCTTAAGAAGCAAACTAACAGCACTAGCTAAAAAAAGTGCAAAGAGGTGCCATATTTACCCTCTGCTAAATAGAGCGGAGAGAACACACACACACACTTCTACACAGTCTTGTTCAGACTGTTTCAAATTTTAAAAATAATCATGGTGCCTTGATTAAAATCAGCACACCATCACCATTTGCTGTGGCTTCCAGCTCTTCAATTTGTCTAAAGCAAACTGAAAGTCAGCTATCTGGTCTTCTAGCTTAAGAGGTCAGGGCCAAAGAAACAGAAACCTGAAAGATTGTGAATAAGTGGTGACACAAGCTGATGAACAAACTTTAGAACAAAGAGCAAAAACTGAACTAAAAAACCAACAACAACAAACCCCTGCCCCCAAAAATAAAAAACAAACAAAAAACCACCCCCTCACCAAAAAGCCCTAAAAAACCGCAACAACTAAAGCACAACAGAACCAAAGTCAACACAAACTCTAACTTGCAGAAGGACTAGTGCCAGCTTTTCAGCCCTACAACTCCCAGCCTAAGGCATTCTCTGCATTGGCATCAATACATTTAATAGGTCAATCATATTCAACTGAACCATCCCCCAGCAGATTTAAAAAAACAATACATCATGGCTCCTTTCACCACATGAACGAAAAAGACTTGCCCGAATGATGTAGCTGAGGGTTTCCAGGCCAAAGCAGGGACTTGATTTGCAATCGTGTTTATAACAGAATTTGAGCAGCAAAGATGGGTTGTAAATGGCAGCACAGAGAAGTTTATGTTTCCTTAGGCTGTTATGACATCCATTTATAGTCTTTTATCCCATCCCCCCAAACTAGCGCAAGTAGGATCACAACTTAAATAATCAAGTTTTGATTAACCTTTCTTTCAATTAGTTTGATTAGTGGAGCACATTTCAAGAATAATTAAATGTGGGGAAGCAAATTTGCTAAATAGGAATAATGTATCAGATAAGAAGAATTTATTCACAACTAATATAGGGTCAGACTGCAACTCTTAACAATAACAGCAAGCAGTAACGTGGACATTGCAGTACATCAATTGCAACATTATTTCTTCCGTGAGTATGCATATTCCATGTACTTCATATGTGGGAAGTTCACAAAGTGGCCTCAGCAGGGAGCATGTGGGAGATAAGGAAGATTTTGCATCAGGTAAGGAACCTGCAACTAAATCTGCTAGCTTTTCTGGACTGCAAATCATGCCACCAATGAAGGCTGCTGGCAAATTCTCTGTTTCCCCCCGCCCCGTGCCTTAGCAAGCAGATAGTTTACACAAACCCTACCTGTTACTCAGGCTTGAGTTAGCAATTTCAGCAACTGTATTACAAATAAATATCAAGCTCATATGTCAAAAATGTCTGCATTTCCATGAAGCAATACCACATAGATGGTTATATTAGGAAATCTCAAATGACACTGCATTAGGATAAAGAGTTTGCAGAAAGATTGTCAAGAGGATCCTTCAATGCTTTTTTTGTTTTAAATGGCTTCTACAGAATCCCTTGTGGCAGAGCAAGATAGTTTCACTTTCTTATTTAAGAATCCTAAAGATGAGTCGTGTCTGGCAGAGATGATTTAGTAGTATACATAGGAGGGATAAATTCCACTAAGACAGACACAAAACAGACCATCTTTCCTTTGAGCTTTGATGAGGGTTAGAGGAACCCCAGCCAGCCCTCTCCAGGACCCAGCTAATGCAGAAAGCTGTTCAAGTCTGGAGTCTGGGGCTTATCTTTCCATAAACACTTCAAAGCAAAACTCATTAAAGTTAGTGGAAAAAGTCTCAACAAACAGAATGGGTTTGAAATAAACATAAATAGTGCAACTCCTTGAAAAGGTATCAATCTAGCTCTCCCTGAAGGGTTATGTTCATTTGGAGGCTTAGAACAGTTACCAGGAGCTTCAAATGTATTTACAGATAAGCAATACATATACAGTTTGGGGTGGAAAATGAGGCATTACTGTACTCTTGGAGTTTTTATTTACTATTTTATACAAGAAAAACAATGACATGTTCAACTGAAATACTTTTTCTCCTTGCCCGACCAAAGCCAGATGTTCAATCAGTGCTATGTTATTATATAGTATTATATATCATAGACTTTATTTACTTTGTAGTTCGACAAACAGCATCACTAAATCCCAATTAGGACAGAACTCCTAAAGGTCATAGCGCTAGCACTGCCCTGTCAGTGGTGAAAATAAAGCAGAAAAATTATCACCTTCAGTAGAAACAAGCAAGGGAAGAGAAGAAAAAAGATAAAGATCTCAAACTTCAATCAATCATAAGTGTAAAAAAAGTTGTATAAACCTGCTTTGTGCCTAATCTAATTCTGATACCAAAATAAAACTTTTTGCAAGACTGTTACCCCTGCGCTGCGCCAGCATGTATGTCTGCATGAATTGTAGTTGGATCTTAAAATCAGACACTACGCTATTACTTAAGAAAGTATGTTGTTACTCAAGACATATCTTCAAAACCAGGAATTTAATACCAAAGCGCATCAGATAGGAAGAATACCATGTCTTCAGTCTGAAGGTGACACTACCCAGCCACGGAAATGCGAGCAAAATGCTCTGTCTCTGACCAGCACTTAGCAATCCAATCCCTTGTGAAAAAAAATATTTAGGTTTTCTGCAGTTGTGCAGCATTCCACTGCTTCCACAGAAAAAAACAGAGCCAGCTTAAGACTTGCAAAATTTATTTTCTTTTTAAACCATTTTGAACTGCATTATTTCTTTCTTTCTCTCTCTCACTGAAGCTTGCCAATTCTTTACAAGCTTTTTGCAGTGCTCTGAGCTGCTTCCAAAGATATTTTTTTAAATGTTTACTTCCTTGGGTTATATAACTCTAAAAAATTGTATAGCACCTCAAGAACTTCAACATGTCAGTCATTTTCAGCACATTTAAAATTCCGCTTCTCATTATCGTCTTAACTTAGTTGTCCTTTAGAATAAGTGTCTCCATTCCCAAAATGTAATTGTAAAATGTCCCTTCCTCTTTGTTCACTTCACCAGGGCTGTGCAACGTTCCTTTTCTTTGCCCCTTGCCAGGAGCAAAGAGGCAGCATGAGGTGAAGCAAGCAAAAGGGATGATCAAGACAAATCCTTTCCTTTGTTTCAAAATGAAACACATGAAAATTTATAATTAAGGAACTCCAAAATGTTCAGAACATACAGCTCCCAAACTGGAATACTTTCATTAGAAAAATCAGATTTCTCATATGAAAAGTTAGGGAACTCCACTGGATTTCAAATTTAAGCAGGATTTTCCACATCCAAATGTCAAGCTCAAAACTAAGTGGGTTCAGTCCATGTTCCCTGACCATTCCCCTTCACTCAGACTCCTGAGAAATGCTCTGATATATTTAAAGCATGCTCTCACAAATTGTTTCATATATCACATCCCCAGCATCCCCAAGGTCTTCCAGTATCTCTTTTCTACTTCATCTTCTTTACTCCCCTGCTTCACAGACGATAAAGAACAGCCATAAACGTTTAATAGCCAAGACAAGCTATTAAATACAGCCCTAAATATTATTGCCCCTACAAACAAAAGTGACACATTTCTCCTAAAAAAAAAAAAACAAAAAAAAAAAACAAAAAAAAAAAAAAACACACAAAAAAACCCTCTTTAAACCAGAGAGCTTTTTAAGCCAGCAAGTGACAGCACAAAAGGAACCTCAGTCAAACACAAATGCAAATATAAGTGCATCAGGCTTTAGAAGAACCAGCAAGATCCACTTGCTCAGTTGAGCAGACAGGTAATTGGATGTACTCACCAGACTGGTGCGTGTTCTTCTCATTTTCTGTTCACCTGGAAAAGCTAAAGGGTAACCCTTACTCCTGCCATCCCTTTCTTGCAGCGCCCTTCCTGTTTTCTGCTCTGCTCCAGCCTCATTTCAGGTCTGCAGCCACCAACCCCTTCTACGAGACAGTGTCAAGTTAATGCTGAAACCAAAGTAGATGTAGACCTTGCATGGACAAAGCATCACACAGTGTTTGGCCACAACTGAACAGTAGAAAGCCTTGCAGAAAATTAAATCCCACATAAGACCCCCACCATATAAAGCCATTCCCATTCTGTCCTGATCACAGCTGAACACAATGAATTAAGATGCTTTGCAGCCTGAACCAACAAGGTCAGGTACCCACAGAGAGGAGGTTAAACTTCAGATCTCCAGGAAAAATCAGCTTTTTACTTATATCCAGTGTCCTAATTCATGAGATGCTTCTCTTTTCCTCTTCTCCCCTCTGTATGTCCTCCACACATAAACATGGCTGGGCTAACTCTTCCTTTCCTCTTCTTTTCAGGGGGTGTTTTAATTCAGACTCCCACTGTCTCCTTTTATTAGTTCCACCGTAAAGAGCTTCCACAGGTCATTCCTGCATTTTATTTATATATACATACATATATGAAAATCTCTTTACTCTAGATTTATACCTGCATCACCACAGATTATCTAGAGACACAAGCACGTCCTACACAAAATGGTTTTGTCCACAAAGCCAACAAAATCAGACATTTGCAACTGACAGACCAAGCCATTTTTAAAGTTTAAAAAAGAATAGCAGTAGAAAAAGGGAAAAGTTAAGCACTTTTTAAAAAAATCTCATTTTCCTGTTTCAATCAAACATTCCTAAGAAGCTTTAACCTGAGATGAAAAGTGGAATATGACTTTCAGAAGATCAGCTTCTTTTGCAGGAATTTGGTGGTTGAGAGTGAAATCAAACTGGTGATTGAAAAATAACTTTGAACTCAAGTTTAGCAACAGCTACAGACAGGTCATAATAAGGTGCATTTCTTTCTTCTTTGTCAGTGTCATGAGGATACTTTTAATTTTGAAAGCGACTTAAATGCACCTACATTTTTAAACTCTCACCACAACTAGAGGGTTTTTTTCATTTCTAGTCTGTCAGATCTAGATTCTGCATATCCCACATGTGCCATACTTTGAAGATTTTGATCTTGTTTCCTGCTCCCACTCGCCACAAAACAGATGAGAATCACATGTTATTGCTTCAGAATATTAAAAGTAAATGCAGAAAGGGGTTAATTTGTACCGTCCACAAGAGATCTGGGAGTGTTATTATGAAACATCTTGACTGTTAATAATATTTTTCCTTTTATTTGCTTTGTTTCTCTGAGCATAGCTGTAGAAAGAATAAAAAATAACCTTGGGTATAGTAGGAAATATGCTGCAATACAAAAGTAATTCATAACACTGTGCTGCTAAGGGCTCTGTGAACAGAGTATCTCAGCATATTTCAGGAACAGGAAAAAGCAACCTCCCCACGACAAAACTGTCAGTACTGGTTGAGCCACCATTAGCAGGCTACTGCCTACAGGGACAGGCATGCCCCTCTTCAGCATGACAAGAGGAATGTCTTCATTCTACCAAATTAAAAGGGAGTTTTGTTATTAACCATCTGTGTCAGAATTTGTCTTAAGGGTCATAAACATACCAAATCAAATGAAAAAGGAGGGAGAGTTGGACCTAATTCTTCTCTGTATTGGGGCCCATTAACCTGCTGGGCTAATGTAAAGAACCGTTTCACTGCATGAAATGAATGTTGCAGTGGAGCACAAGAGTGGCCAGATGCTCATTCCCTGTAGAGAGGATTAGGGGGTTGCCATCCCAGGGGCATCCCAGGTGGAGCTGCCTGGGCAGGCAGTATACCTGCATGATGCAGTCATTAGCTTCTGCCTGAGGAAGAAGGGAAAGTCTCTTCATTCCAAAAAAAAACACATTTTATGTGGGTTTGGCATCATAAATACTTGTTTTGCTCCTGCCACAGTATGTAGTAAGGTTCAATATGAGCAACATCGATTTGTTTTGAAAGCTAGCGCACACTACAAAAGTGCCTGTATCTACAGCACAGTCACCCTTTCCCCTATAGATATTTCCTTTTGCAACTGAATGTCCTGTAACTGATAACATGATAGAAATATAATACAATCATAAAAGTTGAAGCCACTTTTATCTTCCAAATGCAGGTGTATGATTAAATCCATTTCAACCTCGCTCAGCCTTTTAAATCTGTTTTCCCCTTTGTAAATAATTTTTTTTTCTTCATCCCACATGGCTATCCCAACTGCAAAGAGCTGGCAGAGGAAAACATTATCCCATGGAAACTCTAGACTTCAGCAGCATATTTAGAAACTAATTAGCTTGAAATTATGAGCATTAATAAAATATTTCAAGGATAACACATCTCCCTTCCCTCTTCAATTACATTTTCCTTCTTTACAAAAGCTGATAACCCACACCATGCGTTTGGTACTTTACCAGAATTACTTCCCAGCAAGTTAGGTGATGGCAGAAATAGTAATAAATGGCTGTGTGTCAACAAGAGGGTTACTGGGTAGAGGGAAAAAGAAGCTGTTACCTTCAAGCACACACCACAGGATAATTTATTGCAGTGTCAGGAGTAAGCCTTAAAGGTAAAAATGAGCTGACTCCGAATTCTCTGATATTGAAAATGAATCTTTAATAGAAGTAAATGGACACAAACAAAATTTCCTTACTGGTCTGCTATTCAAAATTAACTGAAAAATGTCTGATTTGAGAATATTATATCCTCTAGTGAACTGAAAATGCTGCAGGTTGTGTTTTCTTTTTTCCCTGAAAAAAACCAAGAGTGAAGAATTAAATTAACTCTGAGGATTGCTTGCTCAGAGTAGGCCACCAAAAAGGATTAATTAATCATCATTTATGAACACTCGATAACATAGAGCAGTCAGCTCTTCATAAAACTGCTAGAATAGCAACATGACAGTAGAACAGTTATAAAAGCAAATGATAAATTTCCTGTAGCCCCAATCTGTATCAACTTGCCTGGCATTTCTTTCTTTCCCATCTGAAAGGAAGTATCCTGCTGAAAACCCTTATTCAGTATTTATAAGAGAGCTCAGTTTG
Organism: Psittacus erithacus; assembly: GCA_009867235.2. Taxonomy (NCBI): domain Eukaryota; kingdom Metazoa; phylum Chordata; class Aves; order Psittaciformes; family Psittacidae; genus Psittacus; species Psittacus erithacus. The sequence goes on along the minus strand of WYDI02021391.1, from coordinate 7,652 downwards.
AGTGGGATGACTTAAGTTCCACAACTCTGCATGTTGTACTAGGCCCTGGGCAGTAATGCCCACAGGGAATATCAATATTGCTCCAAGAGACTTTACCTTCCTCTACCTGGAGACTACAAAGTGCCACATTAATGATAATAGACATAGTTCGTTCCATCATTCAAAAGAGTTAGAAACAGATATTATTTAAGCACATCCATAAAAAGGAACATCAGAGAAAGTAATTTATGGCTGATTATCCAAATTAATGATAATTTCGACCATTATTTGCCATAAGCAGAAAGGTGAGTGTATTTCTCCCACAGTTCAGCCAGCTCAGAGGATTATGTTTTAATTCACCGATTAGAAGGGTAAATAGAACAACGACTGAAGATCCAGCTAAAAAACCCCAACTTATTTAAGTCCTACTGAAGTGAATTGTATTGAACTCTAATTTGTGAAATACTGTGCTTCCCCTCTGGGTATTAACACAGACAGCACAGCAGCAACACATTAGGCACCTGCAGCACTAAAACAAATGTTCTGTTCCTGAACGTGGTCAGTCTGCCAACCTTGAAGTCCATGTTTACTTCAGGATTGGCTTCATTCTGCCTAGAAATATTGTCTGCCCTAGAACCCACCAGAGTAGCCAGGGGACATCTCCAAGCTGCAAGATGACAAAATTTAATCCCTGGTCATAACGGATGAGAGCAATTTGACAGGGCATTCCCAGGTGACTCACAGTGTATATGCAGGGAGGCTAAAATCAAGCACGCAGCTTGGCTCAAAACCAGCATTCATAAGTATTTATCACCATAGTTAATAGCTGTTTGGCAGCCTGGCCGCTGCTGGCTCCCCTGGTTTAATGCTGTCTGGTAGCTTAGATTGCAGAGTGGCAAAGTCTCCTCCTCTTATCCAGGAATCACAGCAATACAGGTACTACATATGTAGAGCAAGCTCTTAATTGTATCTCACCATATCCTCTATGGTCTACATAACTAGGTTTAATGATGCTTAAAATACATGCACATCATATCTAGATTTCTTCAAGTAAAGAGAATGCTGCCCATTAAAATACAATTCAAACAGGACAAAATTTCCTATTTTCCACTCATACAAGTAAGAGGCCCCTTAAGATTATTTCGGAAATTCTGGAAAAGTAATTAGTTTTGCTGCAAAGATATCTATTCTACGCTAAAATGTGACCCCTCCTGTATTATCTACAACATCTACATGCTACTAAACCATGTTCTTATTTAATTAGGTATCAGGCATTTATGAACAAACACACACAAATAAGAGAGCAGCAGGTAAATACCACGCCTATAAGACAGTGCTACACAGGCACTGCCTATGGTGCACCACTCCAAGGCACTGCAGAGGACGTGGGCTAATGCTGGCCCATGGCAGCCTGTCACCTGCCAGCTCAGGCCAGCTCCCCTCCTGCTGAGCTGGCGGTACTGTCAACACAGTGTCTGCCACATGAAGAACAGCAAGGGACATCTATCCTTATTGCAGTGCAGGAATAGAGAAAGCTTCATCTTTTGCTGTGAATGCAGCCAGAGTGGAATTTAATTTGGCACAACAAACTGGTACCAAGGACTACTCACATTATGCATTGGCACAAAGTAATTAAAGCTGAACTGATTTTTATTTGTAGAGGATTATGACTAAAGAGGTTGACAGCCTCAACCAGTGTTTTGTAGTTGCTCAACAGAAGTTAAAAGGGAGCAGGCAATATGTACTATCAAGGAAATGAGGTATTGATAGCTATCTCCTCATGCAAACTGCTTTGATCATCTTCGAAAACTGAAGACCAAAACCATCTGAGACTTCTCAGAGCTGGATCTTTGAAGATACTTTTATTATTCTGCCAGAAATAGTTGGCGTACAAATCTGACTTCAGGCAATAGTGCCCAAATCCTTTCTCGTCTGGGTCATTTTTGTGATGTGAAGTTGGGGTTATTCTCGAGTCTGAATTTTTTGTTGTTTCAGAGGAAGTTTACACTCAAAGGAAGCCTCTTCAATGGGAAAACACAGATGGCAACAAACCAAATTTCCATGTCATGAACTTCACTTAAAAATGAAAAGATGTGCCTGTAACAGGAGGACTGACTTGCTCTAGATTTCTGCAAAGCTTTCTTGAGGCCCACCGATGTAACTGGCAATGCCACATTTGCATAGAACTCATAATACTTCAGTCACAATTGGATGTACCACTGATCACTTATACAAGCGCGACAAATTAACAGGCGTAAAAAAATCCATTTTGTTTTTCCTCCTCTAGTGCAGCCACACACTGCATAATGTCATCGCCAACAGCAGTTAGTTTTTCACAGACTCTGAAAGTATGGGCTAATAGTAAAAAAACCCCCACTTCTCTTAAATGCAGGTTAATATATATATATAAATATATATAATTGTTTACGTATATATATATATAATTAATGGAGTGGAACCTCCTATCTGGCTTTCTTCATCTAGGACCTTCTGCACCAGGAGTATCAAAGATGTATGTATCATGGGAAATAGTTGCTGTGTTGGAATGCAGTCTTGATTTAGCCTTTATTTTAGAAGTGAGACTTGGGTAAATATTAGAAAATAAAAATTAATAATGAACATAGCAACTTTAGCCTCATAGGGAAAGGTGCAACACACAGGATTTTTCTGTCAATAAAAAAGAATTCGTTTAATCATACCAACTAAATAATGTAAAAGGAGAGAGCGTTCCTGGGTAAATGAGAAACAATTTTGCTCTTTGAATAAGGAATGTTAAAACAACATAGACATACTACAACATTTGTATGGCTGTCCCAATGACACATAACATCGCTGATTGACCTCAGCTTCCCCTTCCATCGCTAGATTCCTGGGAAATGCAGACATATGTAGGCTGGGATAATCCCAGTGTAGACGCTGTAATGAATATGGGCACAGGAAATATAATACTATACAACATTTTTGGTTTCCCTTCAATCAAAGACAAAAGTGTTTCTTTCCAAACACTGTGGTTTTTTGCTTCCTGTAGAGATATCATGTTTCAAAGATATTTGATTATCCTGTCAAGAATGCTAAAATATAAAAAAAGATGTGCAGAGTGGAAATAGAGTAAAAGTAAAAAAAAAAATATGTTTTTCAGGCATATAAATTATTTTGCTTCAGTAGCAGAAGGGTCATGAATATGAATAGTGCTGAATTCTAGAAAAACAATTTGTCATTATTAAAATTAGTGCTTTGTCAACACAAAAATCTCACTTCCAGCTTGCTTTTTGTGCTCCTGCACAACCAGCTGCATTAAGGGCCCAAGTGTTCTGGGATTCATTATCAGTGAATGGGGCTCTGAATCAAAAGGTACCAGACAAGTCCGTAACCCATAACAGGAGGCTGTTCAACATGTGAAACATATTAAACACCTGAAACCAAAAGAGGTATTTCTGTGGTCAGCCTAGCATAAAGCTGCTTGGTATTAGTAAATGAACACTTGACAGTTTTGCATTTCTCAGCCATGACATCCCATTTACACATTCAGAAACACAACATGCTGCCATCTAGATCCAATTATTAGAGGTTGCTCTTGGAGCAATTGTGCAACAGCATTTTCTGAGCACAATGGAAAAAGACGGAATAGCAAAATCCATTTTTCTGAGAGACATTCATGCAAGAGAGGAGCAGAGAAGAGCAGGAAATATGCTACCACATTTATACAAGAACAGGATCCTGCACCATATATTTCCCAGCATCTTGGGTTTGCACAAAGTTGAGCTACACTCCTGATTTACTTTGTATGTGTTAATTCCTCCCTTCTTGCAAATGTTATTTAAGAGGTGAAGAAGTGAGGAAAAAAGTTGTTAAAGACAGTGAACAACAAGTTCCTCTCAGAGAAGCAGGATTCACACATAAGACCTACCTCTGTTCCTGGCCTTTTCCAGCAATGGGGAAGGGCCAAAGGAGGAGCAGAAGGAAAGGACCTAAAAGGGAACAATGATCCTATTTAATTATTGAAGGGCTGAGTGAGGTAGGGCAAATCTATACATAAGTTTTGTGATTGATTTTTCCACTGCAAGTGCTAGATCAATGGAAAGGCATAAGTTCAAATATCAACATATATGAGGCAGTATTTGATTCCCAGTATCACATATTGGGTCATCTTAGTGATCCTTCAGACTGGCCAGGTACACCAGTGAGCTTAGTTGGGTTACACTTCAGCAGAAAGCTGGAGCTCTAACAGTCCTTTTTCCAGGAATTTCTGTTCTGGAATGTAGCCATATGGTATTCTCAAGGAGAAGCCAGAAGCTTTGTGCTAATTTCTTAATTGTTTCTATTCACTAGGATAAATGGCAAGGACATTGGTGGCTATGGAGCACAGGCTCCTGGGATCATAAATCAAACAGCCTTGTTTAGTATCAGCTCCTGCACAAACACACACAACTGCAAATTTCCCTCAGGCTGGAGGGATTCCCACCCACAAAGACAAGAATGATTTCCAGTCTTAGAGGAGACCAGTATCCTAGTGCCCTCCAGAGACAGGTAGCTAACCTTTGTCCAAAAATGAGTGCTTTTAGTTAAGACTGTATTGAATTTGCCACTTGTAGGAGGAAATAAACCTCTATATTCTGCGTTAATAGTACACTGGGCTACGGATCTGGAGAAAGTGCACTAACTCTGAGTAGAGAAGACAGTTTTGGAGCTCTTCAAGCAGGTCTAGCATTGTTTATATTCCAATAATTTTGAAGCAAGCTTTCTATTTTCCTCTACTAAGTTAACTTAGATTTCATTTCATGTATATGACACAAGCATGCAAATACAAATTATTACATCTAGAAAATTCCCTGTATATCTATAATTTCTGGATATAACTGATTCTAAAAAGCCCTGGAAGGAAGATAGTAAAATGGTGTGACGACCCTGTCATTAGTTTACAAACAATCTCATATCACAGAGACCAATCACCAAAGCTGATGAGATACTACATCAGTACAAACTACAGCATCACTTGAACACTGCTGTGTTGCAGTGTCTGGGCTGGCCTCAGTGGGGGAACAAACTGACACACAATTGATGTCACTTCCCATAACATGTTTGCTATAGGGTGTGTAGTGACGGCTATGGATTTTACTCAGTATCTTTCTGTACATTTGTGTAACACAGATTGCTTATGCTAGTTTAACCTCAAGAGTAATGCGAAGCAGACAAAGCCCTGTCCCCACCCTCAGGAACTTGAAACAATTTATTGCCTCTGTAGCGCACTGTTGCGCAGAGCAGGATCCTGACTCCCTCCTGAAACCATTATCCCACCTGATGAATTGCTGCCTGCCTGTGTGCTTCTTGTCACAGAAAGTATAGAAGCAAAGCTCCTTCTATTTGCCTATTTTGCATACAGCACTGCAAAAAGAGACTGTCATTGATTTTCACTGGTCTCCTCACTCTTGCCACTAAGCCTGGTTCTGAAGCCCTTTTGGGCACACCAAAAGAGCCCAGTAAAGCAGTGCACTGGCAGCCCAGCACCACCCTCAAGGCACGCCACAGCAGCACTGCGCTTGTTCAGCACATTTCTAGACTATCGCATTTTCGGTATTTCCAATTGAGCCATCGGCATGAAAACTAACTTTTGTGTCCATCCATGCTGTAAACATCAACAATTAATACCCATCTCCTTTTGTCTCAACTGATTTGGAGACAGATGGCAAAGAATTAGCTATGGTTTTATCCCATCTATTATGCACCACATCTGGGGGATTTTCACTTTAAAAAAAAAAAAAAAATCAATGGAGTAAAAGGAGTCAAGAGAGAGGTCCCAGATCTTTCGACTCCATAAAGAGTGATCAATTGGAACCTTTGTATTGGGCTGCAGCCTAATGAAACTCTGAAAATAAGCTAATATACATTTCCTATAAGTACTTTTTAGCATTAAAAAAACCTCATTCTAATTCAAGTGTAAAGAAAGCAAAAAGAACAAGTAGATCTACTTACATACTTTATTTGCTGCAATAATATGAAATTGCTGCAATAATATTAAATGTCATTGACAGACCCTTTAGTACTTATAAAAAAACCACTTCTGAGACAAGATAATATTCTCTATCAACATCTCCTGTGTTTTCCACCATTTTAAAACTGGGTTGCTGTAAGCACTTGTCATATTGCGAAGAAGCTGAACTCTAAATTAAAAAGGATATATTTGTATTGGCATTTTTTGAGGGGTTAACGGAGAAGGCCAGTAGACTGCAAGCCCAAAGAAGATTCATGGTCTTTCTTCTGTTTCTGGGGTACTATATATGGACCAGCCCAAAAGTCTAGGGCAATTTCAGTATTCACTCCAGTTAAGCCAAGCCCACAGAACACAGATCTTGCACAGTTGACAATCTTTGCTCGACAGAGGCTCAGTACAAAATGAAAGTAGGAACAAATTACCTTTTGTGGAATAAAGTGGGCACAAGGTAAACACACTGTCGATGAGCCATAAAGGACACTTTGTCCTAATCTCCATCCATCTTCACCTTATGGAAGAATTAAAAGCTTTATCAAACTATTATTTAACAAATGGCCATGATTTTAAACATTGTGGGCTAATGCTCAAAGAAGCGCCATGTTGGCAGAGCAAGATGGTGAAAGTGGAAAGCATGTGGTTTTGCATTCCATGGTTATTTTGAAAGTCAGGACACAATATTTTTATCAGCAGACTTTTCTTCTGCCAGAGCAAAACCCTGAGACCGCACACCAGCAAAAGTGTGCAACGACCGGCGCTGTGTATGTGACATTACCACTATGATGTTATTTCTTGATAACAGTGAAATTAAATCGCACTGTCATTGCGCATCCTATCTTAGGCCAATTCACTGAGTAGAGAGTAAAGTAGCAACACTTGGTTTGATAGTATGTTCATAAAACTGAAAAATTGCCATCTACACAGAAATGAGGCCTTTGCAGCTGCAAAACTGAGTTTAATCACCCCATGCACAGAAAATACTGGGAAATATATTCTTCATGTTATTCTTACAAATTATCTTTATCCCTCTGAAAGAAATGATAAGATCTACAAAGCAGTGGCCACGTACAGGGGAACAAGAGTAAGGCTGACAAAAAGGCAGCTTTATTGGCTTTAAGTGGAAAACAAAGACAGTGATATTTAGCTGAGATACCATAACTCACAAAGGCTTGAAATCTCTACATTTCAGAAATTACCTACTTCCAGCTATGCCAATTTAAACAAATTAGCCAACCTTCATTCATAGGAGACAGCGTATTAGTCAGATTTTCAGGTTAATTCCATAAATAGCAGCCCTGAAATTAAGCTTTGCCTACACGTCTGAGGAGAGGCGAACTGTCTCCCTCAGATGTTCTGAAGTGCTGGGGACTCCTAATCGAGGGCTCACATTTGCCAGCGCCTCCCAAATGCCTGCCCAGGTGTCCTGGGTTCAGCACTAGCAGTCATTTCTCTCCTTCTTAGTAGCTGATGCAGTGCTGTGTTTTTGACTTTCGGCCTAGGAACAGCGCTGATAACACCAATGTTTCTAGCTACTGCTTAGAATTTTTAGTCTGACCAAGGACTTTCTGAGTCTCATGCTCTGCCAGGGAGGAGGGGAAGCTGGGAGGAAACAAAGACAGGACACCTGACCCAAACTAGCCAAAGAGGTATTCCATACCACAGCACGTCATGCCCAGTATATAAACTG
>WYDI02021390.1:0-10651 GCA_009867235.2 Psittacus erithacus | reverse complement strand
TGTGAGGGCGGTGAGGCCCTGGCACAGGTTGCCCAGAGAAGCTGTGGCTGCCCCATCCCTGGCATTGTTCAAGGCCATGCTGGATGGGGCTTGGAGCAACCTAGTCTAGTGGAAGGTGTCTCAGCCCATGGCAGTGTGTTGTAACTGGGTGAGCTTTAAGATCCCTTCTTTCAACACAAACCAGCCTGTGATTTTATGATTCTATGATTCTACTATTCTATGATTATTATTATAATATGAAATTTTTTTTTTATTATATCAAGATGGAATCTCTCTTGTGCAACTTGTACTCATTGCCACTCCTCCATGTAGCTCTTTGTAGCCGCCCTTTAGCTACTGTAATTGTGAAACTTCTACGGGGTGAAAAGACTTAACCTCTATAGTGGGATGATCACGTCTCTGTCTCTGCTAGTAATGCGCCTCTGGATGAATCCCAGGATCTGATTTGCCTTCCCTGCTGCAGGCAGCACACTGCTAACTTGTGTTCATCTTGCTATCCACAAGTACTCCCAGGTCCCTCCTAGCAAGGCTGCTCCCTTCCCCACACATCCAAGACTTTACTGGGTTCTTTGGCCATGTCATCCCAGCTGCAATATAAGAATACAAATAATTTTAACCAAAATAATTAAAAATGCCATTTTCATATAGGAATTTTTAAAAAGACTACACTACTGTGATTTCCATTAATGATAATTTGGCTGTTAAAGGACAAGATTGAAATTATTTTCATGTCTAAAAAGTCAGTTTTGTTTGATTAAATGATAGATCACACTTGTGAGACTAAAAGGTTTTGGGTTGGGATTTTTTTTCCATAAAAAACTGGGGGAGTGATGAAAGGACAAAATGATGAATGAACAATTTAAAAAACTTATAAAGACAATGTAAACTTTGAATTTGCCCATTCAGACACACAGGTTCCCATGTACTCTGTTACTCCCACTCAAGGAACCACTGTGGAAAGCAGGGCAGGGAGCACCTAGGAAAATGGAAGCTGCAGTGGCTGAAATCCATGGTAATTTCTGAAAATGCTGAAATATTCTTCCATTAGATTGTGAATTGTATCCAATTATAGCAGTCCAATTGCAGATCCATGATTTGACAGGATCCATAGAGCAGCTTCTAAACCTTTTCAAATGTAACTATATGTTGGTTTAAATATAACATGTCTTTGCATTACGCATATTTCTTATGATACATATAATAATGTTCGCCAAAATTATACGAAAAATTAAATCTGTGGTGTGCAAAAGACAAATAAAACATTCATTTCCAAAATAAAGTAAATCTACAGTATAAATGATGCACTTAGAAATTGTAATACATTATGTTTTCTGTCTCATTTCAGAAGGTATTATGGTAATAATTTTGGATTTTAGCCAAATACTCAGCAGAGGATTTTAAATATCTTGTGAATAGACACATTTAATAGCCTTTAACTGTGCAGAGCACTGCTCTTATCGGTGTGTAGCAGGAAAATGACTAATACTTTTTGGGTAAACTTACACTTGGTCTTCTTTAGGTGGAGAAGAAGGCATCACTAAGGGCTGAAATCTTTAACTATAGAAGAGAATATAAAAGACAGCAACTCACAGACGTCAGATGCATATTCTGTAGGTCTACACAACAGATGGTGGTGTCTGGCAGTGTCTTTTCTTTTAAACAGAAAAATATTGTATAAAAATATTCAGAATACATTTTTAGTGACTTATCCAAATGTGTGAATGAATTAGTGGGAAATGAAAGCCATGATGCTGTGCATGCAGGAGCAAAAATTTTCTATGAAATCTCGTTATTTAGGCTTCTTCTACTCTTGCATTCATGTCGTTGGTACTACCTATTTGAATACATCCTGAACCCATACATTTTTGATACATTTAATTTGTACTGTAGTGTATTGGGATATCCTGAATATCATGTTTTTACCCCTTCCCAATCCATTACTGCTAAAAAGAATCACTATTATCAGCCACAAAGGGAATTCTCTCTTGCAACCAAAGTTCTCTGAAGGGAGAATCCTCTGCAGACCTACGCTTTGAGTGACAAGTTTTACACGTGTCTCATTATGAGTGGGTTAAATTAACATATATTCTGCCAAGCTGAAGAAAATAGCTATGGCTAATAACCAAACATGCAGGAAATAGTCTGTAAATCTGACTATGATGAATTTCATCAAGGTGATCCAATACTTCTGGGGGTCAGGTGAAAATATTACAATTATGTTCAAGTCTAAGTAAAACCAATGCATTTGGACTGCCTTTTTTGTTGGAACAAGTATTTCAAATCTTCTTTAAAGAGATCAGCTCTTTTGCCTGCACTACCAAAGCACAGTGTTACAGTGAGTTAGAAAGTGGTCACACTGACACCTGAGCCACAAATACAGAGCCCTCTGTATAGTCAGAAGCCAAAAACTTTCAGGATTGAATGAAAATTTTCTGCTGAAAGGCATTTCTAACTACACAAATCCTTTCATTACATAAAATTGCATATGACTACCCAATCCCCATCCTAAATAATAGGTATAGAAAGACATCTTTTATACCTTGAGAAGGACATCGTAGGAGGAGAAATGAAAATATAATCCTCCCACAACACACATCACTAATATTTAATTCTGACCATTAAGGACCAGTATCTTGTGTTGTAAGATATTGGGAGATCTTCTGGAACAAAGATGCCTGTCATAACGGTGTTAGCCTGCCCAATTCTTATCTTACTAGAATACCTTTCTGGGGAGCATTGAAATTCAGTTAAAATAACTGTTGAGACAGAGTCACTAGTTCCCAACAGGCAGCAACATAAAGAAATAATTCATAAAGCTGGTCACAGCATTTTGAGAACACTGTCTCTCTCTGACTTCTCCAATCAGACACACACTGCAAAGAACCTTTCATCTATAAAGATAGGAAGGGATATCAATATGCTAGCGTGTTTATTTCAAAATTGCAAGCTAAAACGAAAACACCAGATAATAATTATTCTGAAGTTATGTCATCAAATATTGTAAAATATTTGCTACAGATTTTTGAAATCACCCACTATAGAAAAAAATAAGCTCTTGATTCCACAGCATTTAGAGATCTCTATTAAAGACTCACAGTTTTTTGCAAAATCTATAAATATGTCCTGCAGCAGCATTCATCTAGTGGCTTCTACATGAACTGTAAAAACAAATAATCAAATTACCAAAACAAATGAGATCAGACTGGTATCAAAGCCTGTGTGCCAGTTTTGGCTGAGGTAGAGCTAGTACCAGGCAGTGCTTTGGATTTGAGCTGGAAACAGTGCTGATCACACAGGGATGTTTTCATTACTGCTGAGCTCTGCTCACACAGAGAAGGCCTTTTCTAATACATGATCCACCAGTGAGCAGGCTGGGGGTGCACAGCCAGGACAGCTGACACCAAGGGATATCCCAGACCATAAAATGTCATGCTCAGCATATAGAGCTGGGAGAAGGAGAAGGAAGGAGAGGACATTTGGAATGATGGTGTTTATCTTCCCAAGTCACCATTACACATGATGGAGCTCTCCTGTTCTGGGAATGGCTGAACACCTGCCTGACCATGGGAAGTCATGAATGGATTCCTTGTTTTGCTTTGCACAAGCAAAGCAAATGGCTTTTGCTTTACCCATTTAGTCGTCTTTATCTCAACGTATAAGATTGGTTGTACCAAGACACCCTGCCAGCGAACCTCAGTGTAAAAAGAGATACAGCAAATCAACATAATCAAACCTCCTTCTTTAGAGGTAGATACCTTATGTCATGTACCCTAAAAGAGATCCATGCACTGTATTGCCTGAGATCAAACACAGGGAAGTTTCCAAATGTGGACCCACATGAATAATTCCCTGTCACACTGTGCTTCATCCTTGAAAAGACAGGGCTCCTGGGGTAAGCACACCTCCTGATCATAGGAATCCTGGGCAGAAAAAAGGCCTATACAGAGCTATTTTACTTAGGAAATGGTAGTTAACAAGTACTCTCTGCTGAAACAAATAAAATATGAATTGTTTGTTTTTGGTTTGGTTTGTTGCTGGGTTTGGTTTTGTTGGTTTTGGTTGGGTTTTTTTTGAGGGGGCAAATAAGCTACACAGGGATGTTTTTTTATTAGTTTTTTTAAAAAGTGTTTGCAGAAAATGAATTTATTTATGATATAGAATGTAGAGTTTGTAACCTCAATAAAACCAATATGCATTCCCTGTACTGAAATGTGACAAGCTGTCTGTAGTTTCTAGCTGTTCTTTGTATTTTTCACCAACAAAGAATCAAAGGAGCTAAGCATTCTATAAAAACAGTTTACCCAGTTTGTAATTCACAAGCCTTAGATCAGAGTTAGTTCAAGCTAAACACATTAATGTTCCTAAAAATGTGTCTTTTCCCCTAACGCACTTGATCAGTGTGCAGAGCTTTGATCAGAAAACAACTTAAAGGTACCTTCATATTTCATACCTGTTACTTTTATATCCTACAAATGGGTACTGCCACTTCAGTATGAAACCATGAAATCCTTTGTAACATTTTCAATAAAAAAAAAAAAAAGAGTTAAAAAAAGAAAAAAAACAATACTTTTGCATCTCATATTCAACAACAAAGATAGTATATAATAGTTCAATACCTCTTTCAGGTCAGAGATGTATTAAGAAAAACATGCAGGGTGATTCTGTCTAGATTTATAAGTAACCTAAATAACATATACTGCACTTTAACCTTCTTTTGATGCATACAAAAAAAAGTTGGCAGGAGCTACAAAGGTACAGTATAAAGCTTTTGAGTATTTCCCAGTACTTTTGTACAAGATGGAGGAATACATCTTCTTCTGTAAAATATCAATATTTACATTTGTGCATTATGTATGTGAGGTTATACAAATTAGTAAGTTCCCTAAAATGTACCAGAGTTGAACTGCAAAAAGGATGGCCTTGTAGGAGGAAAATCAATTACCCTGGTACACTAACAATACCAAAATGAAATCTTTCCTCAGTGGGGCAGATTCCAACTTAACTCTCTTTTGTCCTGGTATAACTCCATAAATTTAATTAAATGCTCTGAAACAATGTTGTTTAAACAAATACTGTATTCTGATAAATTCTGTTTTATATGAACTCCTTTTTTCTGGTATTGGTTGATTTATTTATCTTGCTGTATTCTAATATTTCAGGCAGTTAATGAAAAGCTCCTTAGAAAGTTACACATATTAGAGTGAACAAGACAGCAATTAATAAATTGTATTCATTTACCCAGAGTTGAATTTAACACAATGTCTTCATATAGCAACAAATAAAGCATCCCATAGATTTCACAGAAATAATTTTGTATGATTTCATAAAAATCATGTTATAGATGTCTCCTGCATGTTTTTTAACCTATAGGAGGTCATAACAGTCTTCAAAATAAGAATGTTTTATTTTTTTTTTATTTTTCTTTCCTTGTATATGGTATTCTTTTTCGAAGACATTACAGGATTGCCTTGACTTGTGGGAGCCTTAGTTATGAGCACATGAATTGCAGCAAAGTCACTGTAAACCAATTCATAAAATCTTATTGAAAGGAATTAATTCTAGTATAAGGTTGATATGTCTGTAATGCCTCATGCTGTACAAGTACTTAAAAATTAACTTCAGTAGGATCAGCTGTGTCTGACTTTTGATTAGATCAATTCTATAAAAAACTACTCTGAAACCTTCCTCAGGAAACAAAAAAATGTACATATTCAGCTTCAAGGTCTGGATCCATACATCTTGGAATGGAAATAATAATCAAATGGTAGATTTATTTAGTGGTTTGAGAGGCAAAACTCAGAGGGAAAATGGGAATTGTTGAGCTCATGTGAAAGTCGCCACTGACCTTTCATAAGGCTGTCATAGCATAAGGGTGTTGTGAATGTAGTCAAGAAGGCAAAAATGCTGGAGGGTCTCTTGGAAAAAAAAAAGATAAATAATATCCAGGGACAACTTGGCAACAGACCTTTACAGATTGCTAAGTGTACGTAAAAATTATTTTCATACAAATGGCATCACGGATTTTTTTTTTCTCAGGTTTGGGAGTGTTTTCTTAAGAATAGGAAAATTTTTCACTAGTAAGAAGAATCATCAATTTGACCATAATTACAGCTCTATTAGTGGCATGGATGTGTATGGCTATGTTATTTCAATAAAAGTATATTATATTTAATAAGAATGTTGTATTCTCCAAAAGGAATAGTAAATTTTCAAAATGCAGAGTGGTTTTTCTGTGTTTCAGGCTGTTCTTTTTTTTTTTTTTTTTTAGTGATCATGTATTATATTTGAACGGAAAAGGCTATCTTACATTTTCATGGCTAGCACAATAAAAATCCTTCTGACATTATTGTGTCAACTCTAGAATGAGAATGAAAAATTAACAATAACCTGAAATTCATCTGAATCTCCATATGCAAAACTTTTTAAGTATAGAATATATGAAAATTAAAATATTTAGATCTTTACAGCTTCCAGAACACCTCTAGTTAACTTAAAATGTGGGCTAGACAGAACTTCAAGAAGCCTAGATGACACTTCTCTGTACTTCATGTTTTGTAGCTTGCATACTACACACTTATTTAAATAATAGTAATTGCCTAATGAGACAAATATATTTTGCCAAATGAGGCAGAGTATCAGATGTTCAGCCAAGATTGCTTTATATTTCAGCCTAAAATAATGCAGCAGCAGCAAGAATGAAAGTGTATACTATGACACCTTCTAAAGCCTCCAGCCCACTACAGTTTGTATGAACAGTGGTCTATTGAAAACATTACAAAACTGAATTTCAGCAGGACTGCTACACTAATACTCAAAGCATATTTCTCAGCTTTTCACGGTTTCATGCTCTAACTATTGTTCCTCTTTTCTGGTACTCCTTCTGGAATTCTTGCTTTATAAAATGCTATCGTGAAGGGTTGAAGGATTTTTTTTTTCCTTCCACTTGTATACTGTCAAGGGATGGTTTTTGAAGACCTCACTTTCACCATCAAGAGATAGGGAGGCAGACCTGATGGCCTTGTGGGATTTAATTAAAGTTCACAAAGTTAGAATCTCCAAGCTCTCAAAGCCCTAATTTAAATATAAGTTCACTCACTTTTCAACTGTTCCTTAGGTCCTTATTAAAATTTCAAGTTATTAAAGAGAATATTCGAAGGGATTTTTTTGCAATAGATACAAACTAAGCTAGATATGTGCCCCACTCAAAACTCAAGTGTTAAAACCTTTGCCAATTTCTTGCGACAAAACTACCTCAAAAAGAACAGAATCTGTGGAAACGTATTTACACTATTTGGTATCCAGCCAAAGGGAGGTGGAGAGACACCTGTGTGGCCAGGGTGAAGCTGGTGCTGGACCACATGCACATTTCAAAGGCATCAGTTCTTTGGGTAGCTGACCTAATGTAATCTTGTGGTAATAAGAAGGACTATTAGTCTTGCTTGGTGTGATTGGTGTAATATTTCCTCCCTTAAGATGTCATTCAAAAGGCTTGTTTTATACTGATGACATATCAGATCCATTTACAGTAAGATTTCTTGTCAATCAAAGCTTTAAAACATGTGGCTATGTGGAAGGAACTATATATAACAAGGTTTATGAGTGACAATGTAGGTACACAGCAATTTTAAAAAATACAAAACAAAACTTTTTTTTTTTCTTTTTTTTTTTTTGTAAATGCTGTCAGCAGCATTCACACTCCAAGACTCAGAGAAGTCAGGTAAAAAATGGCAGGGACCAAAGTGAGAAGAGAGGGAGCTGCAGCTGCACTGATGCTGACAAATTAAGCAGATATGACAAGGCATAGTACAGGGAAACAAAAAATTTGCAAGCGGTGGGAATCATTCATGGGAAGACTGCAGGGGCAGTATTTCTTAACGTTATCTCTGTTTTATTCTGCCTGTAATTTGAAATAGCTGCAGTGATTCCTAAAAGAATAACTAGGACTACAAAGCTTCCTACTGTGCCTTATGATTTCCATACACATTAGATCGTTTGAGTTCAGGTTGGTATGACTCAGTGATGTCAGCAAGATGCAACAGATGGAACAGCTTCCTCTTCATCATGACCATCTCTCTTGTACCTAATTTACTTTGATCCTGCAGTTGTCATATTGGTCATCTCACAGTTCATATATATCAGCTTTTAAATAGCTGGATTTTGGATTAAATGGCATTAGAAAATAACCTGGAAGATGATTAAGTAATCTAAAGTGATTTGTAGGTACTTCTGGTACACTTCCTATCAATTCTGCAATAATAAAAAAAAAAAATACTATAAACCATGTAAAGTTTATGTGCTAAGTAGGTTATTGATGAATTTCCAGAAATATATGTGAATGTCAAATTGAAAATATGAAGGGGAAAATTATCCTTCCTGCAGTTGCAGCAACTTCATCATAGATGTAATTGAGGGTACTTTAAAGTGTCAACATAACATTTAATTTTGCCATTATTAGAAACAAACCCAAACACTGCAGTTTAGATTTGGTTTAAAGTTTGAGCTTTCCTGCTTCCAAGAACTTCTGACAAGCTGTCAGAATAGAAGGGAGCAGGCAGGTTTCAGATACAGCTTGACATCTTAACTATACGCAAAAAGTAGACAGCATAATTTAAATGGAATCATGTATTAATTCTCAGTACCTAGCTAACCATTATAAGAGACTTTTCAGACCCTTTGCACACAAATCCAAATTACTTGGAGCCGTGTGTGATTCTGTGGATGATTTAAATGGAATAACACTGAGGATTGTTTTGGCTGCTTTGTGAAATTTCAATGTTGACCCATACACCTATGGCAATGACAGATCCATTGTTAAAAATGGGGTATCAAGTTCAAATCTCTTAAAGATCAGAGTCTCTAGGTCTGAAATAAGGTTCTCAAGCATACAGATATCTCACAACTATAGCAACAAAAATAATTTATTTCAATATCTGGACCAAACTGAAATCAGCCTCCTGATACTTGGCTTGTAAAAAGGTAAGTAAAGAACAGAGCAGCTCTAAGACAAGTCATATGGATATAGGAGTTCTGTGCTGGCAGCAGTCACTTAGAAGGCTCCAGTAGGGCAATATATGTTATCGCTTTATTTTGAAATATAAAATGTGGTAGATAAATTCTAGTAATGTCAGTTAAGGTATGGTAATCAAACTCTGCTCACAAGCCTGCCAAACAGGAGCATATAAATATAAAAATGGAAATATGTGTATAAATTTCTAGGAGAACATATTTTAAATTATTAACTTTTGATAACCTTCTTAATCAGTATAGTGAGTTCTGTGTATCAACTGAGATTACATTTCAAACTAGTTCAGAGCTGACCAGGACACCACAGGAACTGTATGCCATTTTCCCTGGTGTTAGAGGTGCTTAAGAGATCTAAACTGAAGGACGCATAATATTTTTAACTAGCAACCATTCACATATCAAGTAGCAGTCTCAGATTTGGGGGCAATCATAAAGAAAGTGAAAATATATCCAGATTTCTTTTATCAATTAAAGGCTCCTATAACTATATTCTCAAAAGCTTTTCAAGCAAATACAGATTAAAAAAGAAGTTAAAAAATGCGGAAGTCTTTCTTGAGAAAAGCAAGTTAAATTATAAGGTTATACAAACAACAAAAAAGTGGACATAAATGAATTTCAGATTTCTGCATGGAGATTTTGTTAACTGAGAGGTATTAGCAATGGACATTGCAAGTCTAAATTTTTACGTAATTCTCAGGTGGAAAAAAAAAGGCCTTGCTAACAGAAGATAAGTTACCCACATTAACAATGCACAGAAAGCCAGCAGTGGACTGAGATAGTAAACCTGTTGCCTACAGCTATGAGACAAAAAAGGATGAGTTTGTGTTTCTGACAACCACACAATCAATCATTAAGAAAATTAACAAGGCAGGCAAAATCATGGTCTTTTTTCCCATATTTGTATATTTGTAATGTTGCTCATCTTTTCTTACCATCACCAATATTTTAATAATTCACTGGCTAAGAAATAAATACTTCTTCAGAAATAAGGAGATGTCTTGTGCTGGAGGCACTTCAAAGAAACCCACAACACCTTCCATGGGCGGGTAAAGTGATTACATCACATTTGTCAATTATTTATTTTTGGGTCTAGAACAATACCTCTAAAATTTGGCAGTGTTAACAAAAGATAGGACATATTAGAAGTATCACATTTATTTGAAACATATATACACATATATTTTTGATGCATATGTGCATCATATATACCTTGTATACACCATATATACCCCGCTTCTCCATATAGTCATAAAATAAAATAAAATAAAATAAATAAAATAAAATAAAATAAAATAAAATAAAATAAAACAAAATAAAATTTTAAATTAAATTTTAAATTAAATTAAATTAAATTAAATTAAATAATGTTGCTTGTTTTGACCAGAATCTGTTTTGGAAAGCATGAAATGAATACTTTTGTGTGTGTTTGTTTAAATCCTTCCAATTTGGTTTTTTAATCAGTTTCATGTAGTTCTGCTTTAGAAGAGATCTCTTTAAAACATGAGAGCACTGGATTCAACACAGTCAGTTCTTCTTACTAACATGTCCTAGGTTCAGCAGTAGCAGTCATTTTTCTTCTTCTTAGTAGCTGGTGCAGTGCTGTGTTTCTGACTTTCAGTCTGGGAAC
>WYDI02021389.1:52116-65972 GCA_009867235.2 Psittacus erithacus | reverse complement strand
ATCCATTTTCCCCTTCTTGAAAATGGGGGTTATATTTCCCTTTTTCCAGTCATCGGGAACTTCACCTGACTGTCATGATTTTTCAAATATGATGGAGAGTGGCTTAGCAACTTCATTCACCAGCTCCTTCATGACCCGTAGATGAATTTCATCGGGTCCCATGGACTTGTGCACGTTCAGGTTTTTAAGATGCTCTCAAACCATATCCTCTCCTATGGTGGGCCTAAGGTCTTCATTCTCATAGTCCCTGCGTTTGCCTTCCAAGACTTGGGTGGTGTGGTCAGAGCATTTGCCAGTGAAGACTGAGGCAAAGAAGTCATTTAGAACCTCAGCCTTCTCCAAATCCAGGGTAGCCAGTTCTCCTGATAGCTTCTGGAAGGGGCCCACTTTGTCCCTAGTCTGTCTTTTATTTACAATGTTTCTATAGAATCCCTTCCTGTTATCTTTCACATCCTTAGCCAAGTTGGATTCTAGCTGCGTCTTAGCTTTCCTAACTTGGTCCCTAGCTTCCTGGACAACATCCCTGTATTCTTCCCAGGCCTCCTGTGCTTTCTTCCGCCTTTTATAAGCCTCTTTTTTTTCCTTCGAATTTTCCTCAGCAGCTCCTTATCCATCCAAGGAGCTTTCCTGGCCCTTCTGCTGCACTTCCTTCTGGTTGGGATGCAACACTCCTGAACTTGTAGTAGGAAATCCTTGAATATCAACCACCAGTCTTGAGCCCCCCTGCTCTCTATGGCTGTATCCCATAGAACCTTACTAAGCAGGTTCCAAAGCATTTGCTTTATTTTCCTAGTTCGTTTTCTTTGTGTTTAAGCTAAGGCATACATTACTGCCTCATATAATTCTTCTCTTAATACAGAGATAATATGCCGTATGTTGCAAATGGCCATTCACATTTTGAATTAGAAGTTTCCTTGCAAAATTAAGAAATTTTTTAATATTTTTTTTTTTTTAAATGCAGTGATTAGTTTGTTTTATCGCTACAATCTTAGTTCAGTGTGGAAAATTCAGTCAAGGAATTTCATGCTTGAAAGGGTGATTTCAGGTCCTTGAAAAGGAATTAATTTAGTATTGTTTAGGGAAAACAATCTCTAAAGAACAGTTCTCCTTTATTGTGAGAAAGACATCTGGAAAACTCAAGTTCTTCAGACAGGTGTCTCTGGAAAAGAGTATTATGATTTACATTTTCCATCATGTACGAAGGTTTTCTAATTTTTTAAGGAAGTTAAGGAATTCATCTGGCTAATGAAAAGCACGTTTTGGTAATGGGTTTTTTTTCTAGGTTTTCTTTCTGGTTAATATCACAGGAAGTATAAGAATTACATTTATGAGATTAAGAATTTTATCTGTATATTAAACTAGGAATGGAAAACTCACCATGACTCAGAGTATCACTCAGAAATCAAAATCCAAACTGATACCTGTTAAGGTATAAAAATGTTCTCAAATCTACCATTTCTAATTTTTGTGCTGTTTCATCCATTCACTTCTGGCTTTCAGGTGAACCAAAAACATGAGAATAATAGAATTCTGTTGCTCTGATATTTCACTTATGTGATTATTTTATTTCCCTGATTTCTTGCATAATATTCATACCAGCTAAAAGACATAGCTTTCTTGTATGGACAAGTGAAAAATCTTTGTTAGAGCGTTTGTGTACTAAGCTGAATTGTTCAATATCTTCTTCATACTGTAATGTAATACCTTGTTCTGTGAAGGGCTGCACACATTGATCAGCCTTGAGTGCAGGAAGAGGATGAAGAAAAAAAGAAAGTCAGCCTATTCTCTTTTCCTCTTGGTTCCATTCATATAAACCTTTTTAAGACCTTTCTAGAAAATCTTGATGTACTTATCTCCTTGACAGACTCATCCTTAAAAATTAATTCACTAAGACTCTGCCTTCCTTGCTGTTAAGGAGGAGTTCAAAAAGGGCATCTCATAATGATGCTAGCAATATAGTTTTGTGCCGTTCTTGAAATGTATGGATGAAGATGAAAGGCAAGACAGAGCAAATATGCCCAAGGTAGCTTTCAGTTTCTGTTTCCTTCTGTGTTAGTAACCTACCACACATTCTGTTCTAAGGATCAGAATGGAAAAATTTTGAGGGTTATCTTTTTCCTTGTAAATTATCTTTAATATTTACTCTTAGCCTATTAATCGTATCTCAGAAATTTCAAAAAGTAAGGTTGTAATGATGCTTGATTTGCAGACTTACTAGAGAACTAAAGTTTGTTAATTGATCAGCCTAAAGTTCATTTATGTTGTCTCCAAATCCTATTTGAAACTTCTTTTTCTAGGCTACTGTAATTAAGACCTTGGACAAAATTACTTAGATTTGAAAAGACCTGTAAGATCATTGAGTTCAGCCATTAACCTAACACTACCAAGTCCACTGCTAAACCATGTCCCTAAGTGTCACATCTATACGTCTTTTAAGTTTTTCCAGGGATGGTGACTCTGTCACTTCCCTGGGTAGCCTGTCCTAGTGCTTGACAACCCTTTTGGTGAAAAACAGTTTTCCTAATATCCAATCTAAATCTCCCTTGGTGCACCTTGAGGCTGTTTCCTCTTGTCCTGTCGCTTGTTACCTGGGGAGAGAGACCGATCCCCACCTCACTACGACCTCCTTTCAGGCAGATGTAGTGAGCGATATGGTCTCCCCTGAGCCTCCTTTTCTCCGGACTAAATATGAACATCTTTGTATTTATGCACTCACAGGTATGTGTCTACTGTAAGTCTTTATTAGAGACAAGTGCATGCAAATGTTCGTTTTGGTTTTTTTTTTTAGTAAAAAATGGATTCAAAGAACAAAGATTTCCAGAAGTAATTAATTGTTTTGCGAATATACTTGGTGAGTCTTAGAAGGATGTGTCTACCTGTGGCTGGGTGCTCAGTTCTTTCAGAATTTAGGATTCTATTAAATTCTGTGTCTGCCTAAAAGCAAAATCAAAAACTTTAAAGTGTTTTATTTTCAGCCTTATTTCTGAATAGGAGTTTCTATTTTCAATCTGTCATTTCAAGCAAATGAGTGACACTTGAGCAAATCTTGTTCAGATAATGCCTAAAAAATATGTTTATGTATTTTGATTTTTTTTTTTAATCTTTGGATTACAATCTCGTATACTACTATCAGTGCTTACAATCTTTATACTCCAATCAGCCTAACCTTTAGGTGACGAGACATTGTTGCAAAAAAGAAAATGGCTTCCGAGTAATAACTACTCGGAGATAGAACATCAGCTGGAATATCTGATTCACTAAGCTAGCCTGATAGGGTTTGATGCAGTTTTCATCACCAGCAACTGGCACTCTTATGTTCCATAATTATTATTGTCATTCATTGTCATTGTAGAGATACTTTATTTTTGAAGGAACACAATCTGAAATTGTCATTGGAAAGTTTTGTCTGCAAAAGACAATTATTATTAACAAAACCAGAACACAATTTTTGTAACATACTGCTGCTATTTCAAATTCCAGGTTCAGCATAATTCGTATGCTGTTCATGTAGCAAGAAATTTACTAGATGAATCTACCTATGACTAGATTGCTGTATCTTTCATGATCTGTGTTTTGTCCTTACAATCTCAGATGGCCTGTAACAGCTGGCTCATGTGAGAATCACCTGAAGGAGCTTTTCAGCCTGAATGATGGAACTTTGTACTGGAAAATTATTTCTCTACCCTTGAATGTCAGGAATCTTTCTGTTCGTATGTTCATATGGAAATACCCTTCATTCAGCTTTTTTGATGCATGGCAGTGCCTTCTCTAGTGGCTGTGACTTACTGAAGTGTGAATATCCACGAGTATTCTTAGGAACTGTGTAGCTACTTAAACCTCTCGAGTCTGAAATAGTTTCAAGCTTCTCATTTTTAATGGAAACGAAAGAACTTCCGTTTTCTCAAAGCTTTGCTTTCAGTGAATGCTTGTACTTCCATGAAGAGCAAGGATTTGCATGTCTGAGTGGAAGAAATGTAAAGAAAGAAAATATGCATGTTTAAGGGGCAGGTTAAGAGAATGTGCCTATCATTAGTTACATCTTCTGTCTACTGATACGGTATTTAAAAGATTTCCTATTAAATTTGGTAATCTTTTTAAAGCTATTCTGATCTCAAATGTTGTGGTTTTGGCATATGCGACCTATGATCATGGGATAGTGAGAGTAGTACCAGAAGTCATGCTTGTCATTAATCATAATTGAATTGCTCTTTAAAAAACACTTTTTGAAATCACCAGTGAGGGGTTTTTTTTTTTGTACTCACATCTCTGTTCCATTCATCCTGCCATCTTTAGTGACAAGTAAGAGAACATTAGAGAATTAGTGGTGAAAGCTGTTCTCTGTAACCATGTACAGTTCATGGCACAGAATGGCTATCACTGGGTGCAGATGACCATAGTCAACAGAGGAGAAGGTCAACCCTTTGCACTGTGAGCTGCATGGATAAGAGTAGGGTGAGGACTGTGAAATTCACCAAAGCTATGTTACAAACTAACTCTAAAAATAAATAAACCTTGTAATTGTATTTCTGAAGGAGGATGCATGTTATCATGACCATACTTAAAGTTGTCCATTTTACAAACAATGTACACACGGAAGAAATTGCCCATGTGACAGAGAAATCAAACACAGACTAAAGAAAGGACAAAAAGCAATCTGGCAACTAATTTAAAAATTGTCTTGCTGACATTTCGTGTTAAATTTGGGTGACCCAAGGGGTTTGAGAATTTTTTTCTGAAAAATATATTAGTGTATAACCCCTGAAAAATAAACTTTAAGTGAGGAAGTGTATGATCTTAACATAGGATAAAACCTTTAAAAATAACTCTATCTCAAAAATAGTGCCTTCATAATTAACTTACATTATTTGATTCTCTGCTGCTAGTGAAGTCCAATAGAAAACATTGTTCTGATCTCTCACAAAGATGAATTGGATTCTAAATTGTTAGGAGTATTGCAAAGGTAAGGTTTATGATCACAGAGCAAAAGAGGTAGGAGACACGTAAGGTCACATCTCTGATTAAGACCTACTGTTCTCAGGAAAATCAAAAAGCAAAAGAATAAAAGATGTAGTTCCATCAACTTGTGGTTAATGTGCTGTTCCAGAAGTTCAAGCATCAATCAGAAATCAGGCTTTCTTTCTAAAAATTTGATTCTTATTTTCATCAGTTTCCACTTTCAAATAATATATATACTGGTCTAAAATCGTATTTATTTTTAAGAAGCATTTTCTTCCAGTAGCAGACCTCTGCATAACTTAATTCCACAGAAAGTATTTTATAATAATTGTAAAATAATTGGAGTTTCTTACATGAACTAATATATAAAACAACAACAATGAAATTAAAAAAAAAAAAAAAAACAAAAAAACCAATAACCCAAGCCAAACAACAAAACCAACCAACCAAACAAAACCCTAAAATCTGCACCTAGAACAGTAGCACATTTATTTTCTCCCAGCCTAACTGAAAAGGAGCAATTCTTTACAGGCTTCTAAACCTGAGTTGTGCTTAACTTCATATTATTATACAAAATAAAGATGAAACAATTATTTTCTGTTGTTTGCAAAAATGCCGGTGCCCTACTATGTTGTGAATTTCCATTTATTTTTTTATGTTGAACATTTATTTCTCTCTGTTGTGGAAACATAGAGTGGTTTATGTTGGAAGAGACCTTAAAGCTTACCCAGTTCCAGCCCCCTGCCATGGGCAGTGACACCTTCCATTAGGTTACTCAAAGCCCCATCCAACCTGGCCTTGAACACTTCCAGGGATGGGGCAGCCATAGTTTCTCTGGGCAACCTGATAGTAATTAGGAATCATTTTCCTAATGTCTAATCTAAATCTACCCTTTTTCAGCTTTGTCACCAAATTGCATTTGGAAGTTGATTTTATAAAGTCGTTCTGGTGAAAAGCTTTTGGTGAAATTTTTCAGGCATGCTCTCTGGAAGCTGGAAGTGCTTCTACAATAATACAATCTATACATCGGAACTTCAGGGTAGAGTGGAGAACTACATGTTTAGGCATGCAAAGGCATAGTCAGACATTTATTACTTGTATTTATTTTATTAAATGTACATAAAGTATTCTACCATTTTTATTAATTTTTTTTAAATCATTCAAACCAAGTTTAGTCAGAGCTTAAGAAACAATAAACCACAACTTTTTTGTCTAAAATATGGCTAACCAATATAGACACAAGTTACACTGAGTTTATACTAATAATAAAGTGAAATAAGCTTTATATTTGTATTATTATTTATAATATTTATATTGAAATAACTCAACTGAAAACATACCTTTTTGTCCAATTTGCAGACCACAATGGTATGTTTTAGAATTAGGAATCTTGCAAATAAATCACTGCTATTTATGAAGTACCTGAAATACTTATGCATTCAGTATTTCAGTAAATAGCATAAGGAAATAATTCCCTATTTCCCCTAATAAGATGACTTTATGCACTATTTTTCCCATTTTTAAGACTGTAGTATCAGTAAATATTTTTAGTTTCTTTGTTCCAATTCTTTGTCTAGAAATAAAGCTATCAGTTCCTGTAAAAATTGTTTCAGGGGTTTTGTTGCTATTGAATGTTCATCACCTGTTTCAGTGGTTAGATTTTTTTCTCCTCTTTATCCAGATTGTTTGTTCTCAGACTGTGATTTGTGAACTGTTAGTGATCTGTGACCTGCGAGTCTCAAAATAAAACCATCTGCAAGCAAAAGCTACTCAGGACTGGGAGTTTGAAAGCGTACTGTCTTTTGCAATAAGTACTGTGCAGAGTTAGAAACTGGATAATGTAGAAGTTTCAAAGATGCATATCTTAGTTTTCCATTTTGGGGGAATCTTCAGTTTTTCTCTGGATTAGCATGATAATTCACATTCTTATCAGAAAATACTTCACAATATGCTGCTTTTGTTGTTAAAGTTTGTGTATTCTCACTGAATTTGATATAAGGCTTATTAATATTAAATAAATAAATGCATTGC
Source organism: Psittacus erithacus (assembly GCA_009867235.2). Classification (NCBI taxonomy): domain Eukaryota; kingdom Metazoa; phylum Chordata; class Aves; order Psittaciformes; family Psittacidae; genus Psittacus; species Psittacus erithacus. The sequence goes on along the minus strand of WYDI02021389.1, from coordinate 58,985 downwards.
ATTATTACTGGGCTCAGAATAAACTTCTGTGCCATATGCAAGGCTAATTGATTAAAATCTCTTACTATAAATGAAATAAGAGGCTGAATGTCTCTGTCACTGACCTGAAAGCGAATATTTTCAATTGTTAAGTCATATTTTTAGGTACTATAGATTCTTTTTAATTTAGTGTATCTATACTTAGTATTTCTTAGTCATCTGCCCCACTGAATTTATAAATGCCCATTATAGCAAAAGATACTGTAAGAGCTACTATCAAAAGAGTAATTCTTGTGGATGGTAAAATAATTTTCTTATGTCGGAACCTTAGCTATTGCTGGACATTCTAACTCCTTTTAAAAACCTACAGTGATATATGCTCAGATATGTAATAAATGCCATTTTTAAATGTATTAGATAATTATATATTTTTCACTTCAGGTGAAGTGTGATCAGTACTGGCCAAGCAGAGGCACAGAAACTTACGGACTAATTCAAGTGACCCTTTTAGACACCGTTGAATTGGCAACATACTGTGTTCGTACATTCGCACTTTACAAGGTATGTGTACTTATATACACTTACAGTATAGTTTAAAATATAAATGTTGGCAACTTTTGTCCTTCCCTTCCCACAAAAAAATATTTAGCTCATTGAAAAAATAGCTAAAGCTCTGGCATTTGTTGTGAGGCATTACTGTGCAATACAGTTAAAGTTCTTACATTGTTTGAATCCTGCAATTGAAAATATAAGAAACATTTCCCTCCATAGCCTGAGTTCTGTTTTTCTCTGGCCTCAAATGTGATTTAAGTACGCTTTGCTGATATGTATGCTTCTGCAGTTGTTTCATTGAAAAATGCCAATATCACATCAAGTTGCAGTTTTGTCATTAATTTTTTTAATACCATAGAATGGTTCAAGTGAGAAAAGGGAAGTGAGGCAATTCCAGTTCACTGCCTGGCCTGACCATGGTGTCCCAGAGCACCCAACACCATTCTTAGCTTTCCTGCGACGAGTGAAGACCTGCAATCCGCCTGATGCGGGACCTATGGTTGTACACTGCAGGTAAGCTCAGAATTCCTTTCAAAGCATCTTATGTCAATATTAATGTTTTCTACTGCAGATAAAAACTCTCTCTTCTTTCAAAGAGACTTCTGAGTCTGTCAAAGAAAAAGATGGTTGCATTGCAAATTTGCGACCTGAGAACAGCACTGCCAGCTTGTATCTACCAGAATTATTTCATTGGTCTGTGCAAGAGGAATTCATTTTAGAACATGTTAAGGTCTGCAGGGAGAACATTTGCAGGGACAATACAATTATAGCATTCAGAAGGTGGCATTAAAAAAGTTTTGCTTTAAAAACCTGACTGTTGAAGAAAGTGTGTTTTGAGCAGTAAAACATCTTTTGAAATTATGACTTATATTGTGTATGAAGGTAAAGAACATGAAACTTAAGGAAGATAAATGACAACTTTTATTTACAGTAGATAGAAACCTTACTCTGTTTTCAAGTTTAAACCCTTAGCTTAGAACTGTGAGGAGCTGGAACTCCAAAGGATGTGTCTGGGGAGCAGTCTGAGCTCACTTCCAAGGAAAGGGGTGCTGCATGCTGTTTGCAAGGTAGCAAACTTCTTCAGGCACTAAAAGGTATGAATTAATAAACTATTAAGAGGAAAACATGCTCCTCTTAAAGTTCTGAGAGTAGGGAAAATGAAGAGACGGCCATTCTTTAGAAATCTTTGACAAGATGATCTTAAAATCACACTGATCACATTGTCAGAATGCATGTGCCAGTTCTGATTGAAATAAATTTTAAGATGGATCTCTCTCATTCCAGGGCTATGTTGTTATAGCTTGCATAGCTTACTCTGCTGCCCCTTTCAAAGCTAATGCCTAAAATCAGTGATTTTTGTAAGCTTCATTTTGGGATATCTTTAGTTAGTAAAGCTGAGAGCTACTAACTATTCACTGTTCACTGGAGCTGCAAATGCTTAGCTTTGCTTTCGCCATCTAAAAACTGAGGAACAAGAATTACAAGGTTATACCTCCCTAGTTCTGGCTTCTTATGTATTGGTAAGCCAGCCATGAAAGCTGGTTTTTTTGAATATTTTGAAAGTGATTCAAAGAGGCTCTTGTAAGACAGGAAAAATGTCAACAGGAAAACAAAATAATTACTTCAGTGTTAAAAGGCACACCCTGCTTAGAAAAGGTCAGAGAACACGGACTATGGAAGTTAATGTTTATTGAAATACCAGGGTTAGGAATGGGGAATAAATATGAATAATAATACAAATCTATTTACACAGTTTACTGAGTTTTGCCTGAATGGAGACAAATCTTTCTGTACTTTATTTACAGGATTTTAAAACATTTTGAATTTTCCCAGAATTATAGATTGCCTCAGCTCGAATTTCATCAGCTGTCTCTGTATAGAGCATAACTGCAAAGTGAATATGTTATGCTACAAATCAAAACCAAAATTAATAGAAGAAATGAATCCTCCCAATCTGGGGAGACTGATAAATTGAAAGAATGACGTAAATTCTCTTAAAGCAAAAAGAAGATGAATTAAATTAGTTGTTAAGTCATACAAGTCATTGGAACGGATGAAATAAGATACAAAACCTGTTATCTCTCAGCAATATTGGTGAAATGCAGGGTCTTTTTTTTGTTTTCATTGGTTATGTGTTCAAATTTCTGTGAAGGTGGTGGTCAGGTGAGGTAGTAAGATTTGATGCCTGTTGAAGGACTTTTTTTGAATTTCCTATTTATTTGTCAATATTCTACAGCATGCATATTCTAGTCAGAAATTTGTTGAAACTTTTCACCTTATGTATAGCTTCTTGAGAGGTGAAGATTTTAGGCATTTCACGCAAGCTATCCTCTAAAATGTAGACTCCCACCTATTCTATTATTTTAATAAGCCTTTTGAGTTGGAATCCCAACAATTTGTCTATGAGCAGAATTAATGAAACCAAATTTCTTGAAAATTTACAGATTTATGTCTCTGGGCTTTTGGGTTGTTTTATTGTTATTATTTGTTTTGGGTTTTGTGGGGGTTTTTTTTTGTTTTGTTTGTTGAGGGTTTTTTGTGGCTATACATGTAGGAGCAAGGGCTGTGGACAGCCAAAAGTTTATGAATGTACTCATTAACTCATAAGTGTTAATGTGCTGACTATCTAATTGATAGACCAACAAGAATAAATTACTGAAGTCTTTCTTACAGCAGTAATGTTAGTGTGGGTGACTTGTTTTCAGGTATATCGTAGCAACACTGTATTTTGAGACTTGTGTTGCCTTATCATTTTGAATTTGTCATTATTAAATTGGTAAAAGAAAATCCAAAAAAGAATAACAGAGCACCACCACAATTTTAAGCTAAAAGATACGTCTTTCATTCAGCAACATGAAAAACTTTAATACTTAGTTTGAAACTAAAGTACTGGACGTGCCTACACATTTCATTTCAAGCTCAGAAAAATTTTCATTTTATGTTGAAAGAGAAAAATTAAGCAAGTTTTGCATGTTACTTGCTTTCAGATTTTTCTTTCCTCTCTTCTCTGTTGTTCACTCTGTGAATGTTTCCATCCTTCTAATTTTCAGTCATTTCCTTTTTTTTTTTTTCATTATTTTTCTCTTCAGTGTCTGGATTAGAGAATTACTCTAATTATATTTTATTTCTGTCCTTTGATTCTGCTGTTTTTCAAATTCATTTCAGTGGTTTTTACCATCTTGCTGAACAACTTCAATATGAAATAAGTTCCTACATGGTTTAGTATTTTCTCTGAAGTAAGATTGTTGTTCTAATGGTAGCATTCTCCTGCCAATTTTTGTCAGGCAACAGCTTTCACTTCCTTCTGGTAGTCACCCTATTCCACTGAGATATTTTATCTGTTCTTGATAAACCTCTTGCTTTTCATTTCTTCCTTTCCTGGCTCCTAGTCTGCCACTGCAGCCTGTTAAAAAAAGTCCCCTTTTCCTTGTTCTGTATCTTATCTGTCACTGCCTCCCATTTTGTGTTGAGGACTCCCTAAGTCCCTTTTCATTAAAGCTCATGTACTACTATCACCCAGGTAATAAATGTATTTCATACTTTCTTCGCTAGAGTAAAACAATATAATACAAGACCATATCTTGTACCCTTTACCAATGGTAGGCAGTTCTCTTCCAAGATACCCCGCTGAAGGAATAATGAGTTTACTTCCCAGGAGGACATGGGATTTATAATGGGGAGTGTAAAACAACAGAAACCACACTTACACCTTCTTTCATGTTTCTTCCAGTACCTAATAAACTGTCAGAACTCAGGAAATTATCATAATGACTTATTATAGAAGTATGAATACAAGGGGGCTTGCTTTTAAAAATTTGGTAAGAAAGAGCAGGTACAAAGAAGCCTGGAAGCATTTTTCTGCAGAGCTTTTAAGCCATAAAAAATAAGGAATATGAAATCTAGCAAGCAATTAAGTACAGGGAAAAGCTATTTATCTATAGTATTTCTGAGAATTTAGCACAGAGTTTCTTACTACTCAAAAGCTGAGTTCTTTTCACTTTTCATTCTGGTCAGCAGCCAGTAAATGCGGCAGGAGCTTGACTAGATGAGGAATAAATGAAAGAGCCAGCTATCTGCATTTTGATCCTTAGACAGTAACCCTCTATTTACTCTGTATTTATAAGCAGGTATTTTAAGTGAAAGGTTTAGCCCAACCTTTTCCTTACTGCATTCTCCAGATCTGCCTTAATATTGATAGTTGTCTTGCAGTCCAGTTCATGTTAAGAGCTTATGAGGTTTTTCCAGTTTGCTTGATGGTTTTGGGATATAGCTATATATCTTGTAGAGAATTGTGGCCCCAAACCAGTTTGTATCAAACCTCAGCAGCTGATAATCTAGTTCAATGTCCTGTTCCTAGGAAATGGTTGTTGAGCTTAGGAAGACTTTATTTAATAACTTACAGTGTGCTTAGAAAAATTCTGAGGTAAAAACCAGTGACAACTGTAAAACTCACCCTATAGGCATTTGAATGCATTCTGTTCACATAACAATGACCAGAAAAAAAAGAAAAAAAAAAAAGCAGTCTTAACTGGTGAAATTACTGTGAATGGAATATAAGTATTATCATATTACCATTCAAAATGACTAGACTTTGTAAAGTATGTTCTGATAAATCCATGTTAAACGAATGCCCTTGGAAATCTTCAAAAGAAGTTCTATGTGATGAAAACAAGGAAAAATACAGAATTATATGATCAGAATTTATGATAATATTAATAATTATTTGTTACTAATGCCCATGCAGCAGACATCTTTGCATGTTATTTACGCACCTACTTTTGCTAATTAACAGTTTGCTTGCCTTTGCATGTTGAACCTGAATCTCATGTAGAAGTCAAAAACATGTTGAGCATTTCATATGTGCATTCCGTCAGCCAAAGCTCTTACCTGTGCAGAAAATTTGGCAGATTTTTAAGCTGAAAAAGTGATTAAAATACAGATAAAGCTATTTTTTTTTTTAAGGAGAAAACAGGTCATTGCTGAAAGGATTGTGAAGCACTAAATGTAACATCAAGGCCTGATCTAAATGCAGATTTTTTTAATTTATGCAATTGGAAATTCTGGTAGGACTACCTGCATGAAAAAGGTACAGTGGTAATAATATAAATGCATAATGCTGTTGCACATTTTTTTCCAAGGAAAGAAACCCATAGTTTACTTGTCTAAATCCATCTGAAAAGATAGGTTATCAAATCAAGGTAAAGTTAAGTTTAGTAATGTATTTGTTGTAAACTGCCATGTGCTGTGATCCTTGCTTTAGTTACATTCTCTCCCAGTACCAGCACTATTGTTATTTTCAGTAGAGGAAAGCAGCTAAATACAAGGAAAAGCTGCATCCAAAAAACCCTAATAACACAAAAGAAATTTAGCATTCCCATCATGTTTGTAGATACTTTTCATCCTGTGTGCTCAAATGTTAACTTGTCTTATTTAGAACAACTTGTGTGAAGACTTTTTTGTTGAAATCCATGATTCGGGTAGATGCTTTCTCATTTACAGAATCTTACATTTTAAGACTGTATCCTTTCAGTCCGTTTGCACAGAAGTTAAGTGATATTCCAGTCCAACTGTTCTCTCCGCACGGTTTGCCCTACTTTGCAGAGCTGATCTAGAAAAAAGGGTTTGTTTAGTGCAAAACTGCAGGCTTAAACCCCAGGATTCTGCATTGCTGAGGCTGTAATGTGTGGTCTAATGATAGTGAGGAAAGCACACGTTTTTGTTTGAAGTCGGATTAGTGCAGGCAAACGGGTGCTAATCAGATCACAATAAAATAGCACCAGAGGGTGTTTGGAGCTTTATGCTACTACATTTTCAAAACATCACAGAAACTTCAGTAGTTAGTTGAGTAACACTACATAAAAGCTTAACATGTAAGTGGAATCCCATATGTTTGGATCTTTCTTTTTAACACCAGCTCCAAAGGGCATATCTTTAAGACACTTTGTGAAGTTTTGTCAGGTACTGTTAATGCTGCTATTGCAGACATAAAAACTTGGATGTTTGGAAAAATGTGACTGTTTTAAGCAAATACATCTCTGAGTATACTAACATAACCGTTTAGTACAGTAAAAACAATTAAAAAAGCCCATAATGTGATCTTCTATTTCTTAAAGTAGAATACTTACCTAATTTTTGTTCATTTCAGAATGAAAAGTAAAATCAGCAATATATATATATATGAGGCAGTTATTTTCCAGTGGGCTGTTTAATTCATCTCTGTATCATTTGAACCTCCCTACTGCTTTTACCACATGCCTCACAAGTGTTCTTTTTCTAATCCTTGAAGTGAGTAGGTTGCAGATGGCTGCCTATCCTTTTTCACGGGGGAGGGAGGGCGG
>WYDI02021389.1:0-52106 GCA_009867235.2 Psittacus erithacus | reverse complement strand
CCCCTTCTTTTTCCCCCCCGCCCCCAAAGTTTTTTTTTTTCTACCTCTGGGGGGGGGGTGGGTGGAGGGGGGCGCATTCCTTTTTCCGGGGGGGGGGGGGGGGGGGGGTGGGGAGGGAGGGGTGTGGAAATCCCCCCAGTACATATTCAGGAGTCTCTCAAATAAGATTGAAAAATACTAAAAGCTTCTTCATCCCTTCCATTTCTCTACCCTGAGAGCAACTCAGGATCTTTCCTAACTTCCCTGGACAGCTGAAGGCTCTGGAGAGGGAAAGATAGTAAAGGCATTTTGGTATGACAAGTACTTTAATATCACAAATATTCTAAACTTTCTCTGCTTTACCCACATGTCTTTATCAGACAGCTGTTGGGTTGCTACTGTATATTAGACTATGCTATGTAAAAAACACTGTAACACTATTTTCTCTCCAGCTGTTAGTTGTAGGTCACCATATACCTCATTAAGCCAACTACTTTCCCAAAGTCTTTGTTCACAGTAACAAGCAACAGAAGAGGGAGAAGGCTGTTGTTAAATTCTATTCTTAAAACAATGCATAGATGGTGACCCTGCTTAGGACGTTGAGTCCTCTTAATGTGAAAATACAGCAGTGAAGACATGTCTTGTGTTTTTCATGGTATTCAGTTTGTAACTGATAGTCTGACTGGGTGTCATTTCATTTCTACATTTCCTTTTGAGAGTTACTTTATTTCTACCTTTCCTCTTGGGAGTTGCTTCATTTCTACATGTACCTTTTACAAAGTACACCAAGGCTTACAGAGTTTGATGCTTTGGGACCTTGATCTCTGAGGAACTGGAACTGGATTCTCTTAATTTTGAAATTTTTGGATGGTTGTTCTGTCTTCATTTAGTTACTGGAATTGTAGAGTCTACTGGAAAGTGAGAAAGAGTCTAGAGGGAAGGTTGATAAATGCTGTCTGGCAGAAACAAAATACTGATGTTCCACCAGCACAATGATTGAGGTAGTCATCAAGTTGGGATTTGCCTTCATATCACCATAAAAACTTTCCAGGTTCTGATAATTTATATTCCTAAAGCTTCACAGTTGAAAACCCTGGATGTTTTATACTCAATGTACAAGAGTTTTCAGCTAATTACTCTGCTATGCTCGTGCAATTATATAGGCAAAAACAGAGTCTCCATCAGTATGCTGAGAGAGCCACTAATGGATGTGTAATGCTGGGGTTTTTTTTTTCTGTTTCAAATTTAAGTGTCTTTAGTTAGGATTATCTTGATTGCAAAGATGCCAGTTATCTTCCTCAAGTGATCACTCTTTAAATGAAGGGCAGTTTGGTTCTTATTAGCTTATTTCCTTAAATTTAGGTGCTAACATACAAAACCCTGGAATTATAAACATGACAAGGATTGCTATACAGTAGTCATTGTGACAGTGTGCAGGGTCCTTAAAGATTGGCTAGGGTACCTTGATATTTTTAGTTTGAATAGGAAAATACTGTGCTACATTATCTAGAAAATCCTCCATGAGGTGTCAAACACCAACAAACTGATGCTGATCCGCTTTCAAATTTTGTCTAGACCAGTTCTGCACAGTGAAAAGCCTTTCCTAAAACCTGAACTGATGCTACTGTATGTACAGTACAGTATATGCTTCTGTTGCTCGTAAGCATAAAAAAGTATTACTGGAACCACTATTAAAAATTCAAGGCATACAAAAACAAGCAATGGTAGTACTTCTTCATGCAGGTTCAAATAATGGAAAATACCTGCTTGTGGTCTTTTTGATTAAACCAGTCCAATGCGTATAAAGCCATCTTTGGCTGGCACTTAGCCTGTGGTCCAGGGGATTATACCCCCACTGCTGTAACTTAGGGCAGGATTATATTTTGAAATCCTAAAAAGATGCTTTGACTGCATAGGGCAAGATTTTGTTTTTGGTAGAAATCAGAAATCTGTAAAGGAACATAGTGAATACTACTACTAGATATAATCAGTGAACTATCTGGGCCTGACTCTGACAATGGCAAATGTCAAAACTTTTAGGTGAAAATATGGAACTCCAATGTCAACAATTATTTCAGTAAAGTTTCCTTGCGAGCAACAAGCAGTTAGTGACTAGTATAACCCTACTTCTTGAGAATTTAAATTCTTTTCCCTGGTTATTTCTTTACCTGCCTAGAGAAACTGGGTATCTCATTGTTCATATTCATGATTTTACACACATTTTAAAGAACAAAAGCAGTCTTATCTTTGACTTTTTTTCTTGTCTAAGTATTATTCCCTGACAAGTACTTTCACACATTATGTAAGAAACTATTTACTGCTTTAAACATGTTTGCTCATCTCACTGAATGTCTTTAGATAAAGAAAAAAAAAAAGGCAAAAAACATTTTTTAACACTGTTTCTTGTTTTACATGTCTGCAACTTTCACTTGTCTTCATCCACCATACCAAACTAGGATAGCAAAATATCCCAAACTGCTTCAGTACTTACCATGCAGAGAGCGTTGGAAGGGAATCCTCACATCCCTAGTCTTTTTGCTGGCTATCTCTGCTCCCTTGCTTGTGACATGCCCTTTTTCTGTAGCCTTAATAACAATAACTACTCCACAGTTTTCTTAATGTTTTAGTAAGAGGTAAGGAAGCAAAAACATTTCCATAATTATGCCACATTTTCTTGCGTTGTTGTCCAGTGGATGTACTGAGGCCTGACTTGGATTCAGGCAGCAAATGGTTTCAGTTGAGTAGGTCTCCTGGAGACTGATGGCTTTTCACTCAGTGAAATAACCTGCCCCTTATTAAAATGTAAAAATTTTCTGTAAGATTTTTTTTTTTTTTAACAGAAGCCATCCCTTTTCCATGTGTTATCTCAAATTACAAATATGTTGGTGCTGATAATTGTTTCTATATATATATTATCATGTCCTACAAGGCCTGTAATTTCCTTTGACCTAAGCTGTAGTTTGATACATTATTTGATCAGCACTCTTAGTAAGTCATTTTATCCATATGTATTTAGTTAATTGGTTATTTTTCTCCCCGCCCATGTTTGTATATAATATACTCTACAAAGGAAAAGGAAATCTGACTGCTTACAGCTGAGTCTAGTAAAAGAGCAATTAGGTTCTATCAGAGCCAGCAGCTGTCCGTAATGAATTCTGAATTAAAATTATGAGTGAAGAGAATAATCTAGCCATCTGCAGGAAATGTGAAAATATTTTTATAACCCAATAGCCAAATTCTGGAAATGGGTATCTCTGAGATTTCCCAGCTATACCGACAGTAAATTCCAGAATATCCGTGGACACACAGTATACTGGAACACATAGCATCAACTTGGCTATCCAGTGTGTTTGGCTAACTTCGAGGAGGCTGTATTTTTATCTAAAGTAATCAGCATGAAAGCCTTTTTAAATCATCTCCCTGTCTCTAGAACTAAAATGCAGCTTTAAAAATAGTCCTGTTATCTTTTTGTGGAGGCTTTCTGACAAATATTCTTCCCATAATATGAATCTTTCTTTGCTTTCCCTTCTTTTATAGACTTACTTCAGGGTCTCATCACTTATTATCAAGTTTTGTCAATGACTGTTTTCCAAAGTGAATCCTGCATTGCAACGCCTTTTTGTTTGGTGTTTTTTGTTTGGGGTTTTCTTTTTTTTTTTGTCACCTGAATTTTAAAAGCAATTTTCAATTGTTTAAAAATTATTATGAGGCTATCCAAGCTCATTTTACAGCTACTTTGAAACTTCTACATCAAAGCTCCCATGATTTTCATTATGTGATTAAGCAAAGTGAAATGCTTTGTGGCATTAACCTATCACAATTTGACTTTCTACACCATTATGGAGAATACATGCTGGCATAATGACTGCTGAGGTTAAAGAAAATAAATAGCAGAAGTAGTGCCAGTACCCAAGCTGTTCATCTGTCAGTGGAGTATTGTCAGACAAATTGAAAAGGGTGTTTATTCTTTTCACCACTTGGTCTAAGAAAACAGACGCCTAGCAAGAACTTTGGTATGAACTCATCAGAGAAACCTCATGTTTTTATGCTCTGTTTTCTGCTGCGTAAAATCTCACTGCATTATTAGCATATTGCAGCCACTTCAGTTTGAACCAAATCTGAAGTGGGAAGATAACATTTGTTTTATCTTTTGAATGTATCCTGTAGATGCATTAGTTCTGTGTGGAAAAAAAGAGACATCTTGAGATGGACATCAAAAAAAGCAGACTTGCTATAAAAAAGTCCTGTCAGCTTCAAGCTTGAGGACTAGTTTGTGTTTATTTCTGAGTTTCCAAAGGAGAAGAGAAATAAAAATTAAATAAATAAATAAATAAATACCTAAACAAAGAAATAAATAAATAAATATAAATAAAAGAGAAGTTTTGTAGACAGATATTAGTGAACAGGACACAATGCATTTGAATTGTGATTGGTACTGAAAAAAAAACCTAACATGGACTGAGGAGACCTGGTACTATGTCTTCTTTTTAGCTTTGTACTTAACAAATGAAATACTGTGTCCATACGACAGTCTGGGATCTCATCACTGTTCTATCGATCTAAACCCCAAGTATAACAAATGGCATATGGTAGTGTTCTGACTTCAGAAAGAGATCATGAAGGCAGCTGGTGTTAAGAAAAAAAACAGTTGTTGACCACAATAGGTGTACAAACAGCTAGAGTCAGGAAAGGGTCCAGAACAACTCTGAAATTCGGAAACACCTCAGTGTTCAGCAGGTACTTTCAAGGTCATCCTGTTACCCAGTTCTGCAGATCACATTTCTTCCCACTTTAATTCGTTTTCAGGTAGCATCAGTTCACCTTTCTACTTCCAACACAGATAGGGTAATAGCTCTTCTACATATTCCACATGAAAATGTAATCAAAGCACAGAAATATGCAAAACTACAAAACAACTCCTCAAAACATTCCACTCTGAGAATGGAAAACAGGTTGGAATGCGAAGAAAGCAAGGAGTTAGCAGCAAGCAGCGTAATTTCTGCTCATTGACTTGTTTGCTGTGCTGTAATTTCACTTCTATTTATTGATGATAGGATCACTGTGTACTTCCTCTCATAAATTACTCACAAGTATCATTTTCTGTATTTACTACAGCTATTCATGCATAGATCTGTCTTTAATTTAAGGTAACAAGTCACAGTAAGGTGTGTTTTTAAAATTAACCTCAAAATGCATTTTTCTAAACTCTCACTAAATTTTATTTCAGTAAATTAAAATAGGTCTTTCTTTAGTGGAATGCATAATGACAAGAATGCTTTGTGAATGCATTGTACAGTACAAAGAATGTAAAATGTACACTGAAGCTCAGCAATCTCACAGAGAAGATATATTTTGGGTAGTTACTGTTAGATGCTAAATAGAGAATGCAGTACACTGAACATGTAAGATTGTATTTAGAAGTAGGAAAATGAGGATAACTGAGAACTGGATTAAATCTGAAATAAAAAATCACAGAAAATCCTTGTGCACAGATAAAACAGTACAGAGAAATACAATTTATTCTATTGTTTTTTATTTATATATCTAATTGAAGAAATTGGGTGATAACCATGATTTACAGCCAGGTGTATATACATAAAAATCCTCTATGAAAAGCAGGATTATGGCAGATATTGCCATATAAAATCAACAATAAAATCTAAAGGAAAACCAAGATAAGAAAAAGAAGCAGTATGAAATAGGGTCAATGAACTTCTCTGTTGTCATATTGTGCAATTTCTGCTATATCCCATTTTGCATGCAGAACAATGAGAGTTTTGGTTGTTGTGGGTTTTTTTTTCCCCCAACAAATCATGATTTCAGGAAACAAACAGGCAGAGGTACCCTGGTATTCTGTCCATTTTAAGAAAGAGAAAACAAGTCTCAGAAATAGTTCTCTCCTTTTTCAATCTCATAGTTCCTAAAAATGTCAGAAAAGACAGAAGTATTGATAGAAAGGCAGGGGTCTTGAAGATCTGATTAGTGGATGGGGCAGAAGGCTGGATGAGAGAAATGGAATGGCTGTGCTTTCTTTAAGTGTGTGGGACCCTAAGACCAAATTTAGACAGGGCTTTTAAGTTTCTCTCCCATGACATGTCTAGAATATTATTTCCTTAGATATTAAAATTCCAGTCTAATAAAAAGATTTCTGTAGGAGATGTGTCTGTAACTTGTTGGTTAATAACCCTTAATGGATCCTTTATTCCATGGTATTTCGTAACAATGAGTTTCACAATTTAATGATGTACTACAGGAAAAACTGCGTGCTGTTTGTTCTAGATTTCCTGTCTCATCATTTCATTTCATTTCATTATCCTATTTATTTTGTTGCAGGCAAAAGATGAATAGTCATTTCCTTCTCACCTCCTCCACATAACACATGAGTTTATGCTGTTCTTTCATATCTTCCTTTCTTTTGAGTCTTCTCTGCTCCAAGCTAAATTATGTAGTATGTTTAACCTCCCCTTCATACACTGTCATCCTCTTTGGTATGTTCTTCAACCTTACAATTTCTCTACCATTCTTGTGATGGGCCACACTGCTTGATGTTGGGGTGAACGTAAGGGCAGCCTTTTGGCACGCAGAATCGCCTCAGAAAGGCACTGAAGGGAAAATCTACAGAATCCTTCTGTAAGTAGTGGAATCTTAGGGTGGTGAGCGAATGAATGAGTGTGAGAGTGAATAAAGGTATCAGACAAAATCCTTCAAATTAGTTCTACAGAAACCTCCTAAATGTAATTGCAGTGCAAAAATGTCACTTCAGGTAAATGGTTGTCACATTTTCAAGTGTGCTCAGAAACTGCCTCTGATGTAGTATTTATGATTTCAGATGTTATTTTCCTTTACTCCTTTACCCTAATAAACTACTTATGTATCTTTTACTTTCATAGTTCAACATGGTACATCTTTCTCCACTGCTAAAATACTTGACTAAACATGTAAAATGTTTCTAATACTTCTGAGCTGCCAGCTAGTGGAATAGCTCTTTGCATTTGCACTTCTACAACTACATTCCTGCATTGCTTTGAAGCTATATAGGAGTCTTGCATTTGTGTAAAGCTGTAGCTCATGAAAGACCTGGATTTAAAGTCTGGTGAGAGGATCTGAGTTCCTGTAATGGAATGCTCTTGTTTGAAGTGTATAAAAGTTTTTTGTTTGTTTTGTTGGACATTACCAGTGCTACACCTTTATCCTGCATGGAAAACTCAGCTTTTAAAATTATTTCATAAACAATTATTCCCTTTACATGGGATTTGTTGCAAAAAATTTTTTTGAATTTTGATTCTGTATATTTAAGATTTTGAGACTTTGTGTTCATGATACAATCTGCTAAGACAGCTTCTTGTGCTTGATCACTCCAGAACTGAATTTAGGATTAGAATAACAAATTTACTTACTGAACATTATTACACTTCTGCTTTCAAATATTATAAAAAAAAAAAATTGGGCTTAAAGCTGAAGTTGTTATATTTGAAGAATTTATGATAATGCTAGAATTCTGAGAACGTATGGACTGAATGTAAAAGCTTTATAAAGCTCTGTAAACAAAGAAAGATCTGAGGCTGGCTTTCTATTTGTGAGTCTCTTAGGATTTTGCTGACTCTCTGAAAGCTACAGGGAGCTTTAGACTGAGCTTTATCTACTTGCAGTGAAACACCCCCATTTTCAGATTTTTTTTCCCCGTGTTCATTTTAAGAAGCTTTCCGTGACTTCAGTGGCAAATATGGTTGCCTTCATGCATAGTATAGACATGAAGAAGCTGGCTGAAGTTTTTTGGTGAAGCAGTACACCTAAAAATGTGTCGTATACCGTACTTGATTGCTGCTATCCAACCATAACCACAATGAGAGTAAAAGAAAGTCATTGTACACTTGCAGATCAGTTCTCAAAGGTGTCTTTTAAGCCAGTACCAGAATTCTTGAAGCAGTGTGGTAAAAGTAATATAATCCCCATTTTCAAGAAGGGGAAAATGGATGACCCAGGGAACTAGAGACCAGTCAGTCTCACCTCTCTGCCTGGTGAAATCTGGGAGCAGATTCTCCTGGAAGGCATGCTAAGGCACATGAAAAACAACAAGGTGGTTGGTGACAGCCAGCATGGCTTCACTAAGGGGAAATCCTGCCTGACCAATTTGGTGGCCTTCTATGATGGGGCTACGGAACTGCTGGACAGGGGTAGAGCAGTTGACATCATCTACCTGGACTTCTACAAAGCGTTCAGCACTGTCCCACACAACATCCCTGTCTCTACACTGGGGAGACATCAATTTGCTAGGTGGACCACTCGGTGGATAAAGAACTGGCTGGATGGCCGGACACAGAGAGTTGTGGTCAACAGCTGAAAATCCACCTGAAGACCAGTAATGAGTGGAGTCCCTCAGGGACTGGTGTTGGGACCGGTCTTGTTCAACATCTTTGTCGGCGACATGGACAGTGGGATTGAGTGTGCCTTCAGCAAGTTTGCCGATGACACCAAGCTGTGTGGTTTGGTTGATACACTGGAGGGAAGGAATGCCATCCAGAGGGACCTTGACACACTTGTGAGGTGGGCAGATGCCAACCTTATGAGGTTTAATGATGCCAAGTGCAAGGTCCTACACCTGGGTCAGAGCAATCTCAGGCACAGCTAGAGGCTGGGCAGAGAGGAGATTCAGAGCAGCCCTGCGGAGAAGGACTTGGGAGTGTTGGTGGATGAGAAAATGAACATGAACCAGCTTCAGTGTGTGCTCACAACCCAAAAAGCCAACCGTATCCTGGGCTGCATCAAAAGAAGCGTGACCTGCAGATAGAAGATGATCCTGCCCCTCTACTATGCTCTTGTGAGACCCCACTTGGAGTATTGTGTACAGTTCTTGTGTCCTCAGCACATAAAGGATATGGAACTGTTGGAACAAGCCCAGAGGAGGGCCACGAGGATGATGAGGGAACTGGAACACCTCCTGTATGAAGACAAGCCGAGAAAGTTGGGGCTGTTCAGCCTGGAGAAGAGAAGGCTGCGTGGAGACCTCTTAGCTGCCTTCCAGTATCTGAAGGGGTCTATAAGGATGCTGGGGAGGGACTCTTCATTAAGGACTGTAATGACAGGACAAGGGGTAATGGGTTCAAACTTAAACAGGGGAAGTTTAGATTGGCTATAAGGAGCAAGTTTTTTACTGTAATGGTGGTGAGGAACTGGAATGGGTTGCCCAGGGAAGTTGTGAATGCTTCATCCCTGGCGGTGTTCAAGGCCAGGCTGGAGAGAGCCTTGGGTGATATGGTTTAGTGGGAGGTGTCCCTGCCTATGGCAGGGGGGTGGAACTAGAAGATCTTATGGTCCTTTCCAACCCTAGCTATTCTACGGTTCTAAATAATAAATTAGGGTTCTGACATAGTTTTAACTAAACCACTTGCATCAGGGAAATGGTATTTTTCAGAAAGCCATCAGTTTACTGTAACAGCAAAAAGAATCAACTTCATTTATGGACACAGAATCATAACAAAAAACCCTAGATGGTTGCCTTGGAAAATACTTGTGGCAGTAGCAGGTACTATCATTTCATTTCAGTTAAGACTGGCATAAACAGTTCTTGAAAGCTTACTTACAGTGGAAGAGACGATAAAAAATATTCTACAGACGTTGCTCCATTCATGACATAATATTTTGGAAGTTCTTTGATAGTTTAACATAAATTACCTTTGCTACAAAGTCTATTTCTTCCTCCAAGCGCCCCACAGTAAGGGAAAATTGTCAACTGCCATGTAATTTTTTACAGCTTTTCACATGCAGGAAAACTATTGTATTTTCCTTCACTTTCTTATATATAAAACAAATTCAATTATTTCTGACTTTCCCCATACATAATTTCTCCAACCTCCACTCATTCTTCTAGTTTCTTTGTAATTCACCAACAGCTTTTCATGTGGAGCATATGTCCTCAACACCAAATGTGTGTAAGCTGAAATAAACAGACATGACTTGCTGAAACTATTTTCAACCTGTGTAGTGGCATTAAAGTGCCACTAAAACATTTCTTTTCACACAAAGTTAACCCTGCTCATAGTATGGCATTTCTACAGATATTTGGTTGGGTGACATAACAGAGTTTTAGCTAAGGTTCTTTGGCACAGCACTTCCACCAGGAACTTGCCTAGCACAAGAAACTTTAAGCTTTATTGGTGGATGCAGTCTTTGTTAGCATAGATCTAGGATTAGATTCTTAGATGAATTAAGAACCTGTGACTGACTGCATTTCAGTGAGAGCTGAGCAAGTCCCTGCCTTTGTGCCTCTGAGAATCCTTCCGTAATGAACAGCCATATGGTTGAGTTTTACAGTTCTGACATGGTAACTGGTGATTCCAACTCATACAGTGGCGTGGGAATTTTTGGACTGTGGCCATTGCATTCTGTTACAATAAAAAACCCCCAGCAGTACAAACCTACACATTTTTATTTTTATTTTTGTAAATCTGCTGAACACACGGTCTACTCGACTTAGGATTTTTATTTTTTTTTTGCCAGCTTTCTCATTCATTCTTCTTCTGACTCATACCTTAGTACGCTGAGAGCACTAAAGAAGTAAAATAAGATTCTGATATTACATTACCGATAGAGAAGTTATTGACTTCCCATTAAAATTAGGGGTTGAACAATGACAAAACTACACATTTATTTGTTCTTTAGAAAACAATACAATTCTGTATGAGAAAATGCCACCTGCAACAAATGTCCTGTCAGCTGGTATGTTTGCTGGGAGATATGTTACTTCTTACCAGATAAAGGCACGCATATTTTTTCTAGTTGCTGCAAAATATAGTTAATTTTTTATTTATCTTTTTGTATGAGTAAATGAATATTTCACTTCTTAAAAAAACCCCAGACCCCTATTTTTACATAGCTGTGCTGCCAATACAAAACATTAGCGCAGTTTTTATGAAGAGATCAATTACCTTTTGTGTAAATACAGTACAATACAAGTGCACTTGGGAGCATATTTATTTAATCTGTAATGAATTGTTAAGTGTACATATTGATGACTTTTCTACTCATATTACTGAAGATGTCTTATTGTCACTTATTTTCAACCCAGTATTTTGATAGATAATAGCTCCAGTATTACCTGTCAAAACATCGTTAGGCGAAAAGATACGAAATTTGCTGCAGAAGCTCTGCAAAACAAATGGCAAACTACCTTTATCACAATCACATAAAACTCCACTGCATAGCCTGTATTTTTCTGAAACATCTTGATGCATTTCATACAGACAAAACAACACTGTTCTTCATTTTATTTGCTTGTTACCTACTGCTGTGCACACACTCTGTCTACACAGCTAAGACAGAGCACATGGCTCTATCTAAGCTATGAGGTCAGCTACATCAGATATCAGTGCTTATTCTTCAATCGACAAATGAAGATTTATTAAAAATGTTAGTAATGGGTGCATTGCAATTACAATAATTTAGGGTTTTTCCTAAGCCTGCCTTTATGTTTTCCATGCTTATAACAAGACTGAGAAGTCTTTGGTGGCCTGAAGTTTGTTTCAAAGCCTTTCTTACCATACAGTCCCAAGGTACAATTACACTTTCACCATGCTTATTCAAATGTTTTTGTTCCTACATATTTCAATATTGCCATCTCAATATTGAGACAAGATACATGACTTTTCTACTGGGTTTGTTATTATCTTTCCCTTCCCAGGGAAAACTCAGCTTTTAAATGTTGACAAAGAAGATGACTATTCTATGCTTGTTTTTTTAAGTATTCTTGTTTTATAACATTGATGATGATGTTGTCCACTTCCTCACAGTCAAATGAGTGTCTGGATAAGACTAACAGAGTGCCACAAATGTAATTTCCTCATGCATTCACTCAGTCATTTGCAAATGCGAATGAAGCTGGTAGCATCAGGACAAGAACTAAAACCTTCGTCATCAGTATAGAAGTCCAGAATCTGGCTCACATTTGAATAATTGCCAGGGTCATTATACTGTCAGTTAGCTTTAAACTGATTGGAGTATTTTGACAGAAGATTCTAATCCAGGGCACTATGGTCCCACCACAAAAAGTACTGCCACTGAAGTTAAGGAGGAGGTATTTCTATCAGTTCCAAAAGATTATTTAAAACAAGCAATTATTTAAAATAAGTAATTGCATAGCAAAGAAGAAAAGGACTGAATTCTCTTTCAAGTGGATGATCTACAACAATTTCCTACCCTAAAACAGGAGGCACGACTAAATATTTCCTGTTTCAGGCAATATTACCTTTGGCTATAAAGTGAGATTCTCTATATTGGTCTGATCATTCCCATCATTCACTACAGCACACACATTTTCAGAACATTCAGTTAATTCAGGGGGTCTGACTAAACAAAAAGGAGAATGTGCACTGCTGGGGGCACAGGGGAAGACAGAGAAGCGGGAAAGAGAGGTATCACACATTAATGCTTTACAGCTTTCCTTAGTGTAACACACAACTATTTCATTGTTTTTTAATCTCTGATTTGCAGCCTTCAATAAAGGTCTTTTATTTCACTTACATTAAACTCACGCATGTGACAAAAATGCTACCAACACTGTTCCATGCACTGCCAGTGTGTATAATCCTTCTGGATATAAATTACATGCACAGTAGCTGAATGATAGGACTGACTTTTTCTCTCTAGTCTGATTTAGGTCAAATGAGACTCAGGTGATGACATTTCATAGGAAACCAATAAAGTGTGAAAGGTTATAAGAGAAAGAGATTCTCTTTTCCTGCAGCTTCCTTTCAGGAAAACAAATGAATAATGAATTCACTCTAACATCTTCATTTGATGAACTCAGCTGTAAAATATGGACATTCTCAAAGCTGAAGTTATTCAGACATCTAATACATGCAAATGAACTAACTTTCTGCAGATGCACTTAAAATCCTCATCTTTATCTATGCAGCCCAGGTTAAAAAGCCTGATATCGCTGTAGGACTACATAATGAAAAAAGCAAGCTAAACAGAAATGACGACATGGAGATGGAAAGTAGATGAAGTCCCCGAGAGAAACAATTGTGCCCTGCAGCAGGAATAATGATCAGGCTGCCAAGACACAAAAGCAATCAACATGGAATGACAGTAAAAAGAGAAACAAAATTAGCAAAGATCAACTCCAATGGTATGTCACGGTGTTTGTATTTCATGTCTGAAGTTTCACTTTGTCTCCTGCTTTGAGGATATGCTATGTAAAACTGATAGCATGAGAAAAAATAACAATAAAATGTTGTCATTGTATTATTTTCCCACACAGGGATTGCCACTGTTATGTCACCATCAATACCATTAATTACATTACATGTAGATACTGTATTAGAAGAGGAGGTAACTAGTATGCCATATTCACAGAATTGCAGACTCTAAAACTGAAGATGAATTATGTACTGGATAGCTGGTCTATAATGCTCCACATTGAGTGCTTCAAACTCACTTGACCTATGAACACAGAATGAGCTAAATTATGCACAAAAATATGCAAACATAAGCACTGAATACACACACAATCCATTGACTAGATTGTCTGGTCTCTCATTATGCTTAGCAAACGTACTGCTACTGAATGCTAATCACTAAATAGTGATTACTATTCTGATCAGTCATTTTTTAGGGTACAGCCAGCAAAGGCTAGAGTTAGCTTAAAACTCTGATAAGCAATTATTGAATAGAATGAGTAGAATTTCATTTAGTTACATCGAAACATCTTTCTAGACAGTGGCTATATGTGGCCTGCAGTATTAAGATAAACTCTTAAGTACTAAGTACACCTTCTGCAATGGGCTGCTTATTAGGATCAGATTTTTTTCTTAGCACTGATTCTAATTAGCAGAAACTTTATTATATAAGAAGCAATTAGTGAAAAAATGGACAAAATTTCATTTGGTTAATTTCAAACAACTGTCAGTGCCTGGACTAGACAAGGCCTGTAGACTCAAGATAAAATGAAAATTTCAATGAAACTACTCTTTACTGCGTGCTAATTGCCATCAGGTATGTACAGGCAGTGGTGTCAATGAGGGCGGAATTTACATGTGGAAACTGATTCTATAATTAGAATACTATACACAGCTTCATTTGAAAAAAATCCAACTCTATTTTAGAAAAGTGATTAAATATATAAGAAGAATAGATATACACATGTACTTTGATAAGCCTCTAGAAAGTAATGACTTGCCAAGAGGTTCAAAAAGTTATGTGATCATTACAATTATATGTATCCAAGCATGTGAAAAAAAGCCCATCCGTACCAATACAGTACCACATTACGCTTTATGGTGCATTCCTCCCTGTTCCAAGCTTACTCATACAAAAACATTTTCATTTGGAAATGGAGCTCATCAATAAATTACTGAAATATCAACTATTACCCATTTATCTCTGCAAGATACTTTTTACTGATTTAAAAGCTTTTCTGGGTAAATAAATTTCCTCTCCTCCTCCCTAGTTATTTTCTATTTCTGAACTGTTCTTGATCCTCTGTATTTATGGCATTTTTTTTAAATACGTTGCACAGCATTTGTAGGTACCTACCCCTTCACACAAGATCCCAAGTCAGTGTACCCCAAATGCCCATGGCAGTATTTTCCTTGTTATTTATCTCCTGGACTTATACTCGCAAACCCTGATACTGTTATGGAAGGTTCCCAAGGGAAGGGATTGCCACTGGTACAAGAATTACCCCTTCTTTCTCTTCTTTCCTGATTTCTACATTTGGTTGTAGCTTCTGGTTTACACTACAGGACTCTTTACAGTGTTTGCAGAAAGCTTTGCAATGAACCAGCCATGTAGCACCTTCCCAGTCAATGCAGCAACAATAACAGCATCATAAGCAGGAAGAACCCAGGAGGACCTTGAGTGCATCTTGACATAAAATACAGTTATTGTAGGAAGATATGATGGGGCAACCACCTGCTCTACTGGAGAGCATGCAGAGGGCTGCACACACTTGCTTGTCTGACTGGCCACTAAGAAGGGTTTTTTCCCTTTTATTTTACTCACCATCTCTTTGTTGCTTCTTTTTTTTTTTCCACTCTTCCTCTCCTTCATCCTCCAACAACAACCATCATTTCCATCAATGGGTGAATGTCACCAAATACAGACCTTCTAGTAAATCTTCATATAACACAGTGGTCTGTAACTACTCTATCACATTACTCATTGTGTAACAATAAAGCATTACTACTTTTGTTTTCCCTTCATGTATGACATGACTTTTATTACGATACTTCTACTATTGTGCCTTACTGCATGTATCCTTGTGTTTTAGTCCTTCATTTCCTAATTTTACTTTGCTCTGAAAAAACTGAGATACTACAGATAAATCTGTATTCTATCATCGCAATGCAATTGCAGAGTTTTCCTCGCATCCAGCATATGCTTGAAAAAAAAATCTTATGTTTCTTAAGCAAATCCAAATCCTTAATGATCTTAAGTCATGATTAATCTATACCTTATAAAAGTAAAATTGAATACTGTTGACAGACATTAACTTCCTCATAACAGGATGATACAGTCGTATTCTCAGTACTACAGAGGAAGTAACATTTTCAATCACCATCTAACATTTCCCGCATGATTAAAACAGGGGGAAAAAACCAACATATCACTGTGTATCAAGAGATTTCAAGTTTTTCAGACTACAAAAAATCCTGTAAAATTAGTGGCATGACCTGTAATTTCACACTGGAACTAGCATTTCCCACATAAGTGATTTTTAATAGTATGGGCACTTTTAAATGGTAGCAACCTAAAAAAAAAAATGAAATCAGTTTTTCTGCATAAGCAGGAGGCAAACAAACATACATGAAAGAAACAAAAATCTTACATAAGTGATTACTCAGGTACAATATTATTAACATTGTATATGCTTTCCTTACCCTGGACCTCTCCTCTAGTTTTGTCATCATGACGACAGTTGCACCCCGTTGCTCCCACATCATTCTCCAGAAGTCACCAAAGGTTTCTGGCAATGCCCCTTGTGTTGCTATATAAGCATTCTGCTTTCTGTATCCATCTATGTAGTTGGCATTGATATAGTCACTGCCTGGTATGCCTGCAAAGAGAGAAGAGTGAAAACATAGGGCAGCATTTTTGTGCTGTCCTATTGTACAAGGGCTAAAAATATTCTGTAACCCAGCTGGATCACAGAAACATAGCTTGCAGCATGCCAAATAGTACATAGGTACCAGCAAGTGAGTGTATGCCATTTGTGGAGCCAAGGGGTATGATACTTTCTCTGAGAATAACATTCGTTTGAAACTAAAGGCTCGGTCTGATAACGAAGCATAAAAGAAGACTAAAAACCTGTGGCAGATGGAGAGACCTGGGAGTGGAAACAGCAGCATTGAAAAGCTGGTCTTTCATGGCCTGCAGTCACCCACCAATATGGCAGCCTCTGCCTGGGCCAGACAGTAAAGTCTGTCCCTCAGATGCCTAGTGTAGGCTTTGTTTAACTCTTTTGTTGAACTCACTGTATTTCTTTTAAATATAAAAAATGTATTTATGTTGTCAGAATATTAATAATACTGCTACATTCATTTTCTCCATTAAATGGGAAGTTAACTATAAGCTTTGTGGTAACAAAATGCATTATGTTAGTCAGGTTTAAGAAACAGTGGAATCTGCTGTATGGTGTGTGCATGAAGTGAAGACCTCTGCAAACCTGAATAAAAAATTAAACACATGAAAAGAAGGTGGAATCCAAGACTTGTGGGCACATTGGACCTACACTGTCAATTCCTGGAAGCTCAAGTATTCTGGACAAGACTTACAGAGGAACATTGGGTGTCTCTACTAGACACATGTCCATGCTTTAGCCACATGGAAGTGAGCCAGCTCCTAAATGGAATCTATTTAGCTAAGGGTATTCAGTGTCATGTGTGCACTGAGAACTTGGTGATAACATGCTGTTTGCCAAGGTTGAGGAGAAGTATTTGCTATAGTAAAGATTGTGTTACTAGTGCGGACAAATAAGGCAACTGTGCTCACAGAAAGGGGTAAATATGGATATACAGGTCTCAGTCCTGTCAGCAGTGCATGACGTGTGTCCTGCTTTCAACTAAGACCACGGACATATTAGAAGGCAAAGCATGGCAAGCACCAGTTCTGATGTCACTGATGCTTTAAGTGATGACTTAAAGAGAAGATACTCATGTCAGATCTTAGTGCTGGTGGGATGGCAAAGCAGTGTTTCACACATTACTGCAGTGTTGAACATGGAAGTGTTTCCCGGAAGAGTTAGCTGAAGTACAGAATGGTGCATCATAATAATATGATGCAAAAGGTTTGTTAAAGTGATTAACAGAAGTTACTTCAAGGAGAAATGAATGATTTATGTTTACACAGCCAATCTGCCATGCCCATATCTAAAATCCCAGGATACAGCGCAGGTTCCACAAATCGTTTAAAAAAGAGAGTCAAGGTGATACAAGTTTCTGGCTTATTCTAAAGCCATGATTATTTTTACTCCACCAAAGCAATAAAGTTGATTTTTTTTTTTCTATGAAACACAACATACTATTTACTGAATTTAAAGAATTTTTTCTCAAGTCAGAAACTGAACCTCCAAATCTATTCTGATGTATTATCTTGTGCTGGTGATCTCAAACCAGGAATAATGGGGGCTGCACACTCCTACCTTTCCTGACAGCCAGTGGCATGCATCTGAAAAATCTGAAAACTAAGTCTAGTGGCATCAGTGGGGTTCAAAATATTTTGCATTTGAATGGAAAATAGGGGTACCTCTTTAACGCTTTTTTGTTGTTGTTTGTGACACAATTCGAAGAGTTTCTCCGCTCATTCTGCGTAAGCTTAGTACTTCATTTCACTACTTAGGAATGAACAAACCCACCGATTGACTGTGACATTAGTTAAGACTCAAGATGATTTTGAAATTATTCAGGTTATGGATTACTGCAGTTGTAGTCTGGAATACAATTTTTCCTTTGTGCCCAAGACAGCTTAATAGATTTTCTTGGTTTATATGTTCAAACAATACTTAAACACAAATTTTAATTTGATTTGACTTTCTGTACACATAAAGGAAAAATATGACAAAATATTTCAGGGAAGGACAGAGTTCCTAATTTCAGGGGCACTAGAGAGGCAGCAAATGTACTCCTGGGGCAACATGCATGGATGGGCACAGGAAGACTGGTTGACTATGACTGAAGCTGACCAAAAGTATATTCTGGGAGAAAAATTAAACAAAATTAAAAAACCTTTAACCTTGCACAGTTTATAGTTGAAAAGCATGATTTCCCTCCAAGAAAAGCAGAAATTGGAGTTCAAAAACTTCCTGCTTGTAGACCCAAAGCTTTTTTACATGACACTTCTTATTGTGGATATTGGAATTAATGACTTAGAAAACACAACTGGTTGGCACAATGCTGCATTTTCTTCCTTTATCAAGATAATAAAAACATTCTTGCACAAAACAGATGAGAAAGAAAAATGAAGCCAACAGGAGACGTCTATACCAACTGGGTATTATTACCAAAGGAACTGAGAAATCTGGTAAAAAATGCTTTCTGCATAAATTAGAATTATATTACGATGCTTAGTATCACACTTTGAAGCATATGTTATAAATAAAAGCCTGAGGAAAAAATGAAAAAGAAAAACAACACTTTGTAAAGTGGCTAAATGATCTTCTGGGAAAGCTGGCCTCTGAAGCTGATACTGCACAAATTCAGCATGAAAATTAAGCCTGAGAAGTATTGCTAACTGTGTACTAAAGAACAATCTTTATAAATCTTAGCAGCCACTCCCAGTACCTGATACAAAAAAACCCCTGAATACCTACAATGGTAAATATTAGTCTAACAAAAAACCGAAATAAATTAAAAATAAATAAAACCAAGTAAGTTCTAAATAAAAATCAAATTCTTTAAATTAGAATGAATAAAAGCTTTCAGATTATGTATTCCTTGATCACAGATGCAAGTAAGAAAGAATTATGACTAACAATTACTGATATTTGTAAAGAAGATTTCTTCCCAACTAGGCTAAAGTGGAAATTTCCACTCTATTTCTCCACTCACCTTTTATCAAGAGAACGTAAAACATCCTGTATGTTCTTTAGCCAGAAAAATCCTTTAACAAGGCAACTCGGCCTCTGTGGCACATTAAAAATTACTTGGCTGGGACATGGACAGGAAATTCTAATTACCACAGGACCTGAGCAACTGTTAGTGACTTAATTAATGCAGTTCTGGGACAAAGTAGGTGCTGCTCCAAAAATTTGCACTGCAAGATTTCATCAAGGGTTTATCTCTAGCAGAATACAGTACTGTATACGGTTATATCTCCACTGAGATCAAGAGAACAATAGGATTTAGAATGTTCAGCTATACTGTCTCTCCCTCACCCACAATATCCATTAGGCATTTTCTTTGCTCTCCATTCTCACACTTCCTTCTAGTATCATACCCATTTCTCAGTCTCTCTTCATTGCTGTTTTCATGTATGACCTCAGTTTCACATTCTGTTCCCAAATCCTTTTGTATTCTGTAATACCATTTTTCCACTTTCACTTTCTATCTCACACTTTGGCACACCAGCCTTGCTTTATCAGATGTGCTTCATAATCCATAAACTTAAAGTCCTCTAGGGAAAGTACCCTATCATAAAAGGCCTAATGAAGTGTATGCACTTTAAAAATAACATATAGAAAACCTGAACACCTGTAAATATCTACACTGACCAAGCAGAAACACTTGTCAAAGGCAAATAATCTAAATATTAAAATGTCACTTTCTGAAACGACTTTTCTGGTCTTTTCTCATTCTGAGCTGAGAATGGTAAGAAATTTTCTGTCAAGTCTAATAGTGAAAAAACAATTTGACTACAGTTTGAGTGTAGTACAATGAAATCCTGCAAACCCTTGTTAGCTGAAGGAAACATACCCATAAGCACAGCAGCAATTGCCATCATTACTTAAATTTGGGTTTAATGGGTAAGAGAGGTTAACATGTAAAAACATGGGTCAAGAAGGGGACAAAGCAACCAAATCTTGCCTTCAGTAATATTGACACGAACCTCAACTAAGTCTATTGGCATCAGTGGGGGTTACTGCAGATTTAGGATAGCATACCTGAAGTGTAAATTTAGGATAGCATACCTGAAGTGTAAATTTAGGATAGCCCATGCAGTGTAAATTTAGGATAGCCCATGCAGTGTAACCTGACTTTTACAAATTTCATGAAAGCAAAGACACAGTTTCTGCAGAAAAAATCAGCTAAAGACCAAGCTTCCAGATCATAATTCTACTATAACTATTTTCTAGTAGCCTTTTCAACTATGGTGATAAACGACCAGAGTCTGCAATCTCCTTATTCTGTCAGACAGAATCGAGTACAATGGAGGAAGAATCAGATAAGTTGTTGAGAATAAAAGACATCCTATTTTCAAATATCTCAAGGGAACAAAGCAGTCCAGATTTTACAGGGTATGAATGAATAAGCAATGAAACAAAACTGACCAATGCCACAATTAAAGAGCAAAAAATTAAAATTATTAACTCCATAGCTCCTAATATGGTGAGATGTATTCATGACCTGAGATGACAGTACAGTTTGCTGCAACACTGACTCAGATCCACAAGGCTAATAATGTAGACCACAAAATTATTCACTTAATTTCCTGAATACAGTTTTAATCTTAAATAGCTTTAATTAGACTGCACATTTTATTCACAAACTGAAATCAAATAATGAAATTATTTCAAGCCTTTACAAAGGCTAATCACTGAACAGCCTTTCTATTTAAAACAAATTAAACCATAAACTTTTACTTCTGTGCTGCCTTCCTAAGAAATGTGCTGTTAATCAGAAAAAGTGTGTGAAGTAATAAGATTAAATTCAGTCATGCTTGTAAACAAGTTAGAAAAATGCAGTGATGAACTCAAAATACTGATGAAGCTGTACTATTGGTTTAAATCAATGACTGATGCTTTCAACTATGTCAGGACAAAAATGAGCTAAAGCAGCTACTAGATGCCAGTAACAACTATTTATGTTGAAGTTTCTGTACCATAAAATCTATATAGTTAAGGAGATTATCAAGTTCAACTGGTGTAAGATAAATCTGTATGGTAAGAGCTCGGTGAAAAATGAAGCAGCACAACACCAATGAACATATTGCAGTAATGAACATTGGTAAAATGAAAGCTTTTTACAAAAATTGAGGAAAATTCACTACATATCATCTTAAGGACGTAAGGTAAGGAGGAAAAAAAAATGACAAAAAAAGAAAATCTACAAATTGTTGGATTGTGAATGGCCTATTAGGACTAGCAGAGTATGGTGAACAGGGAAATTACAAAAGATGGCGCCTCAAAGTGTAATGTTAAATTATAGAGAATTACGGAAACAAGGCAATGTTACAAAGGGGTGAGTGTTCGAATTCTATTCTATGACTCTAAACAGGACCGAGAAATGGATTGTGTAGTGGTCAGAAGAGAAATATTTGAAAGGAAAGGAAAAAAAAGAGAAAAATCCAAGGTGAGATGTACGGATAGAAACTAAGAACGAGGAGATGCAGAAAATCTGCAGGCGAGATAAGAAACTAGGAAGGTGAGCAGCTGAAGAACAGACTGGGAGAAAGGGAGAGTTCTGTTAAGAAAAGAAAGAAGCTTGGATTGTTTCGTTTTGTCTTGTTTTAGAAGTTGGATCATATTAAGAAAGTGTATGGAATGAAAGTAAACAGACTGTTCAGCGTAGTATCTCAGACATACTACATTACCTGTTTAAGAAAAAAGCCACTGGACTTTTTGTCATCTCTTTCCTCAATGGACAGTGCGGGTGCATATACAGGAAAAAGTCAGAATTGTTCTGAGCTGATTTTAAGGGTATTAGGAATGACACAATTTTTTTTGTAAAGTTAAAACTATAACAGCAGAAGTTGAGCCATAGGCCAAAATTATTACATCCCTAAACGTGAGCTGGCAGTGTGCGCTTGCAGCCTAGAAACCCAGCCATACGCTGGGCTGCATCCAAAGGTGCATGATCAGCAGGTTGAGGGAGGTGATTCATCCCCTCGCCTCTGCTCTTGTGAGACCCCACCTGCAATGCTGTGCTCAGCTCTGGGGCCACAACACAAGTGGGATATGGACCTGCTTGAGCAAATCCAGAGGAGGACCATGAAGATGATCAGAGAGGGTTGAAGACAGGCTGAGAGAGTTGGGCTTGTCCAGCCTAGAGAGGAGAAGGCTCTGGGGAGAACTTAGGGCAGCCTTCCAGTACCTAAAAGGGGCCTATAATAAATCTGGAGATGGACTTTTTATAAGGGCATGAAGTGACCGGACAAGGGGTAACGGCTTACAATAAAAGTGGGCAGATGTAGATTAGACATTAGGAAGACATTCTTCACTATGAGGATGGTGAGACACTGACACAGGGTGCCCAGAGAAGCTGTGGCTGCCCCACCCCTGGAAGAGTTCAGATCCAGGTTGGATGGGGCTTTGGGCAATCTGGTCTAGTAGGAGATGTCTCTGCCCATGGCAGGGGTGTTGGAACGATATGATCTTTAAGGTCCCTTCTAACTGTAACCATTCTATAGTTATATTTCTGTGATTCTGTGAACTTGTCTCAACATTGCTATTGAGACCACCACCAATTAACGCTACTCTAGGAAGTCTATTTCATAGAGACTGCTACCTCATGAAATTTACTTCATTGGTCTTTCTCTACCCTGGTACCTCATCACTGAAATACTTTTGTTGTTTTTAAGGCACTCCAGGCTTGCAGCAAGGAGGGGTATGCAATCATTCTAAGCCTGTAATTATATACATATTGCTAGCACAATGCAACAAAAATGCAATGAAAGTCTGTGATTCTTCAGTAGATGTTCAAGAACTTATATTGACCAGACCACTTTCTAAATCTAAAGACAATGGCCTACATATTTGATGATTATTTACTGAGAACTGGCAATCACATAAACAGGAGTATTATCAGTTTCTTGCCTTTTTCTTTCTTGACCTTTTATAGTACAGTCAGGGACTTCCAGAGGGTCAGCATTTTTAAGCCACTAAATTTCCCATCAAACAAAAATTACACTGCTGAAATATATATATATATATGTTTTTTTAAAACACTAGCATTATGCAAACCCATGTCACAATGGACAGACTTTCAATCTTGGATGTCTCCTAAAAGAATTGGAAAGACTTTTTAAACAGCAGAATACTTAATCATTTTTCCCTCCTTACAGGTTTACGATCACAGGGCTACCTCTTTTAACTTCATCTATTTCTTTTTTAATTAGTAAATTCTGCCTTCAAATCCATTTAGATACATATAATAAGCTTCACTACATTATAACATTCTTTCATTATAATATAGAATTCAAAGTGTGCCTCTCAGACGCATCCAAAGACAGCACAAGATGAGCAATGAGATTTCAAAAACATGGGAACAAAATTTTTGCAAAGTAATATTTTCTTTCAGGTGGAAATTAAAATTACCACTGAGATTACCAATTTAAGTTTTCCGTTTAAAGGGACACCTAATGTAATAAAATTTGTAAGAGTGGGGAGTTCAATAATATAAAAAACTATTTATTGCAAAGTCAGCAATTATGATGTGGAACTCCACACTATATGTGGGTACAGAAGCCAAGAACATAGCTGGGATTCAAAACCAACTTGCACAGTAAGATAGGTAAAGGAGACTTTTTTGTAAAACCAATATTCAAAATACTGATTTTTCTGGTAGCATGAAAATAAATGCAGCTGTCAACAAATTAAAATGTTAGGCAGACTGTGTATTTACATTGTAGAAATACTGACTTAAAACTTGAAAGAGAAGCCATTATTACCAAATGCTAAGACCGATGTATTAAAGTTATGAAGGTACACACAGAATTTCAGAAACGCAATCATGTAAAATCCCAGAGGTAGGAAAAGAACACCTTAAAATGATAATTAAATACTAATTTATTACTGTTTTCAAAACAAATTATTATAGCATAAAAAAACCCATCCAGTATTTGGTTTATGCTGCTTTTTTCACCATAAACTGAAGACTGAGAAGATACTTAAAATTATGCAAACCACCAAACTGGTCAAAATACCCTTTGTGGTTTTCCATCTGACATCTGACATGTTTATTTCCAAAGGCTATAATATTTTTCTTTGTTTAGGGACACTGACTACTATAGGGTTAGAATTTTTTGCATAATTATTATATTTTTTGCTTCAAAAAAGAATCAAACATTATAGTTTAACCGCATGTCATCTCTGCTCCTTAAGATACTCAGTCCTTTTCCACAGTACAATGTAGGGTTTTTTTCCATATTTTTACTACCTATGTATTTAAAGTAGTGTAATGTACTGTGCAATTTGATGCGTTTAATTATTTTGATTTTACATTTTTTGTTTTCTGTTTGCCTCCTAAATTCTCTTCTCATTCTCTGCTTATGTTAATTTTCTTTCAGGGAACCAAATTTCATGGGTCATTTACATGAAGTGGAACTTGGAAGAACTTTTTAAGCCCAGATGTCTGACTTACAAATTAACATATAAAATTATCTGCAATTACATTTTTTCTTTCTCTTCTTCCCTTCCCTTCCCTCCCCACCACACTACCCAACTCTTTTTCCAAACAAAATTCTGTGAAAATATTGAGTCTTCTGTCAAATGGGCTTATTTCTGAATTAAACATTTTGTTCCAAATAACTTCCCATAATAATTCAGAATGGCTGCCCAATTGCTACTCCTGGGTTTTCCTGACCATGTACTTCTCTAGAACAGTGATACAGAAAGGGATATTTTATTGCATTACATCCTATATCATGCTAATTAAAATACAACCTCTTCAGTGTTGAGACAGGTAGTTCTATTTGGTAGTGTCAAGTATCTATACAGCTATACTCTTCTACAAGGCAATGTGAAAAAATGCAAGTGATGTTACATAAAATCTAGTCAGAGCTGCTCTATGAGCTTCAGAGGTGGAACAAACATAAGCTAATAAGCAAATTTTTCAAGGCAATCATTTCTTATCTGTGTTATCAAAGCCCACGGTATGCAGCTGCAATAAATATGGGAGGAATCAGCCATTGGAATTGTTTTTTTCTTCACCTAGCAGCTAATATTTAAATACATTCCCCTATAAATACTGTGTTAGTATCCAGTTTCTTCAGGTTTGGAGTAGCCAAAGATAAGCTGTTCATAACTGTAAATTAAAACACCTTACATTTTAACTTGAAGGACTGAAATAATTATGACCTTGAATACAGTTCCCTACATCTTATGCCTCATATGCAAGCCCTTTCAGAGTTACTAAAGGCAAATTTTATTTTCATCACCTAAATTTATAATTGATTATATTCTGGCCATCATTAATACTTGACAGTCAACAAAATCTGTCTTCATTCCAGGAAGTAGGACAATGGTAAGGCAGAACTGCTAAGAAAACAAATCCTCTGATTGAAAACCAAATGCTTCCCATTGCTTTAGCACTTGATAAAGAGACACAGACCCCAGGGCTGATCACCTTGGCCAGTTTTCTTAAGTTAAAACTCTAAAACATTCAAGATTTCGGAAAGCTTTTGGAGAAAAAAACCCCAGACACAGTAAAGATCTTGTATTACTATTATTATATCCCTCTGCCATTCCTTTGACAGTGAAATATTGAGGTTCCAACAATGCAGGTGGACATTTGTTTAAACACTCTTGCTTAACATTCAGACTGTAGATGGAAAAAAAAAAAAAAAAGAAATTTTAGCAGAGGATTCTCAAAATTCTCCTGGAGATCATAAAAACTGAACTTATTTCTCCCCTCCCCCCCACATTAGGATTTGAAAATGAAACAGAATAAGCAGATATATCGATAATGCTATTGACTGACCAAAATCTTAATTCATGCATGGTTACTGCCATATTTGCTTTGTAGAATTAGTATAAGTAAACAGCAATAATAATTTACTTTAGGTAACACATTGGCATACACAGACAGACTTGATGCATCCAGTGCTATATGTGATCCTGTGTTAATTTTAGTGTGTTTTCATAAATAATTACTGAGAATACACATCAGAAAAGGACTGTCATTATAGGAGTTTACTGGAAGCAACACTTCTTTATAGTACTATGCAAAGATATTGGAAGTAAAATTATACCAGAATTTAGGATTTAATTAGTTTAAATTTAAAAGTCTCCTTACCTTCTATTGCTGAGAGTAGAACACGAGAGTGGTCATATGCAATTACATTCGCATATCTATTCTTTGGTTTGTTTACTTCCAGGTTAGAGTGTTCCCATGTGAACTGCTGACCAGGATCAATGGACTTCAAAAGAGAAAAAGAAGAAAAGCTAGGACTACATCTATTTACAGTCATTACAAACCATATGCTCCCATAGTTTATAAAATCACAGAATCATTAGGCTTGGAAGGGAACTCTGTAGATAATCCAGTCCAATCCCACTGGCAAGGCAGGGCCACCTACAGCACTTTACACAGTAACACATCCAGGTGGGTTTTGAATGTCGCCAGACAAGGAGACTCCACAAAGCCCACCAGGCAGATTGTTTCAGTGCTCGGCCTCCCTTAACGTAACGGAGTTCTTTCTTCCAGTTTATTCTGGAAATATTTTGCTTTTGAAAGAAAACTATACCTTCAGGACACACGGTAACATATTAGAATGCATTATATGAATCATTTTGCATTTATGCACCTAAAATTTCCACATAGAATTTAACCCATAAGCTTTTCAAATCCAAAGCCTTCTCTTCAGAAAGGCAAGGGTATTCCATCTGCCTTTTTATCTTTTCACTTAGTCTGAGTTGTAGCATAACAGAGGATGAGCAAAAAATGACAGAAATCTCCAAAACACTGGGAAGAAGAGGAATAAATATTTTCGTCCTTCCCTAATACTAAGCGCACATGTTCAAATAATTCAGTGCCCTGTTTACTAAATAAACTCTAAATGTTCCTGCAGAGGTTTTCCAGAAGAAAAATAATAGTTTCTGTTCTTCCATTTTGATGCCAGGCCAACACATATCAGTGCTGCTGAAGGAATGAACTGCATAGCACCCAGGGACAACATAAAGAGACTTGATTTTTATATCCTTGAGTCATAAATAAGAAAGAAATTCAGGCATATTTGAAATTTTAATGATCTCTTATTTATACAGACAACTATACAGTCCTAGAAGCACTGTTCATTCCCTGCTTCTTTAATGTTCCAGGATGGAATTACTGAAGCTCGTCCCACATTCCTTCATCCTTCATCAATAGGAAGATTACAGGCTCTACTGCTTACTTTCACATCTATGGTTGAGGTATGTATACAGCTGGGTAAAAATATAAAATATGCAACAGATGGTATCTGCTTATGCTGGCTATAGTAGCACCTGTAGGAAGGGTCATCTCACACTGAGAAGTCTCAGTTGATCATGTAATGTTTTACTTTTCCATTCTGTGACATTACAGTTCTCAAAATTATTCCATCAACACTTCTGTACAAGTGTGGTGTGCAGCTTCCTGTGCTAGGTTGCTGCAAATTATTAAAAAGCCCCTAATGACACAGATAAATCTAGATGGGCCACTTCACCAACACTGTGTTCACCCGTCATGAGTAGATCAGGAAAAAAGCATAAGTGGAAAGCTCCACACCCCCACTACAGCATCAAGCCATCATTTTTACATCACTTATGCTACTCCTCCCAGCCTTAAAACAGCTGTGAGTCCATTTTATGTTAATGGAAATGAAATACGACCTATAATCTATTAGAGTAGATATTATCAGACAATGAATATGTGAAAAATTAGTGTGATCTGTTGGGATTTATCCCTTAGCTTAATAATTACTATTTGGCCAGTCAGAAAACTGCTTTTTTTATGCATACAATCATAGAATAGCTAGGGTTGGAAAGAACCTTAGGATCATTTAGGTCCAACTCCCCTGCCATGGGCAGGGCACATCTCGCACTAAACCATGCCACCCACGCTCTGTCCAACCTGGCCTTGAACACCGCCAGGGATGGAGCATTCACAACTTCCTCGGACAACCCATTCCAGTGCCTCACCACCCTCACAGTAAAGAACGTCCTCCTTATATCTAATCTAAACTTCCCCTGTTTAAGTTTGAACCCACTACCCCTTGTCCTATCACTACAGTCCCTAATGAAGAGTCCCTCGCCAGCATCCTCATAGGCCCCCTTCAGATATTGGAAGGCAGCTATGAGGTTTCCACATAGCCTTTTCTTCTCCATGCTGAACAGCCCCAACTTTCTCGGCCTGTCTTCATACAGGAGGTGCTCCAGCCCCCTGAACATCCTTGTGGCCCTCCTCTGGACTTGTTCCAACAGTTCCATGTCCTTTTTATGTTGCGGACACCAGAACTGTACACAATACTCCAAGTGAGGTCTCACGAGAGCAGAGTAGAGGGGCAGGATCACCTCTTTAGACCTGCTGGTCATGCTCCTTTTGATGCAGCCCAGGATACACATCTTTATATATCTTCTACAGTTTATTTATGTAAGGTTCAGACCATGACTCTTCTAAAAAAACGGGAAAAAAAAAAAAAAAAAAGAAAAAAAGAAAAATCTTTTACTTGGCTGTCTGATAGAGGCATCTTAGAATACCCCATCAATTCTGTTTAGGCAACCAAGTCACAGTACCTTATTATATTTACTAATACCGTAGACTGAATTAACTTCTACAAAAGTTACCAGCTAATTTTCCTGACTTTTGTTTTCACTGCAGTCCTCTGGAGCTAGGTCTGGCTAAGCTTCCCTGCATAAACTAGCTCAGATCTGCTGAGTAGAGGCATGTGATGGTTCACATTCTGGCTCACTCTTTGCATGCTACTTTACCTACAGCAGTCGAGGCAGTGTGGCAGCTCCTCCCTCAAGAGGGAATGAAATGGAACTTTTTAGAGGAGTGAGGAAGAAATAAACTGCTTGGGAGGCCACAAAAATTTTACTTGTGGTTTGGATATGATTGAATTGAGTTGTATCGCATGTGTGTTACTAACAGTTCAGAAGGTGTTCTTGAATGGTTAGCAGGTCTGAATGAATCTGATTTTTTTTTCATTTCCACACAATTTTTGTATCAAAAATAGATTTAAAAGAACCTAGCCCAATATTTGTGTTTACAGACCTAGCAATTTGAGACAATGCTTAACATATATTAATATGCTAACAGTATTAATATCTTACTATTATAAAGCTAGTAGCTTAACAGACTAGTCATTAAGAGTTTTCAAAAATGATGGCCTTTTTTCAGCCTTCTTGTATTTTGCCTACATACATAGGAAGAACAAGCTATCACTCACTTGGTATTCTGCCACTTGAAAGCAGACATCACTTCTGTGCTGTATTTAAGTATAAGCATAGCAACCTGATCCTTCCAATATTAGGACTTGGTCCTTCTCCAACCAAAACATTACTTTTCCTGACTCAACAGTGACATTCCTATTTATCAATAAAGCAAGTGATAAAATGTTACTCTATAAAATTTTCATTCCATTTTCTTACAATTTAGCTGCATCATGCTAATGTTTTCCCATCCTCTGAGATATATGGCAGACAGAATTTTGAAGCAGGTGAGCACTGCTTCATTTAAACACAAAAATATACATTGTTATCTTTACTGCTAAGTACTATTTATTTCATCTAAGGTGAGGAGAAATAATTTGACCACATTTCCCTCAGCACTGGGAAGAGGAGAGTCATATAGAGTATTTGTAAGACCTGTAACATACCTCTTTATAAGCTAACCAGTAATTCATCTACATCATATAACTTGAAAAGCAATCAAACTTTCATGATAACATTTCTCAGCAAGAATCTCCCCTTTTTTCCTTCTTGAGTGAATGGAGGTGAACAAGGTAACTTAGGTCTGTGATGACGTAGTCAGAATTTGTTTTGAGATATATATGCAATGCTAGCTAACGAATAGTCTACTGCTCCAAAATGAAGCAATACTGCTCTGCACTGTTCTAGATGTATCACTGAAGAATACATTCTGCTTGATCTTGAAGGTGTTAACCTAAAGTGCCCAAATATTTTGGAAATTACTTCACAATACACATGTTATATACACTTTCTTTTCACATTTGACAAGAAAACAAAAAAATAAAAGAATAAACTCTCTGGCTAACATGCTGCTAGTTTTCAGTCTGGACTGCAAGACTTGGGCTTCACCCTATCAAAACCAAACCAAACCACAAACCAACCCACCAAAAAAAACCAAAAAACAAAACCAAAACCAAATCAACAAAACCCTACATAAATTATCTATTCGTAATTACAACTATTTGCAAACATAAAGTTCAATATGTATTTTTGCATATACAGTTGCACTTATAAAATTACTGTCTAAGTATTCTTTCTCAAAATGGGTAAGATTCTTACCTATTGTGAGGAAGAGCTTCAGCTCTATATTATACCTATTTTCAATGTGAATTTACAATTATTAAGGTACATCTAAATCTTAGCTTCAACTGTTTTGTATTCTTCTCCTTTTCAGTCCTTACTATTGAGGTGATGCAAAGCTGTTTTTCAATACCAAGAAAAAAAAAAATAAAATCAAACAGCAGGTTTCTCTGTCAGTTATTTGTAGAAGTAGATGAGGATATGTTCATAACAGCAGAATACTACATTTCCCATTCACTTCTTGGTATGACGTATGGCCAGATGGTGTAATTCAGTGATTAATATTTAGGCCCACCTGCAGACATAGTTAACATAAATATGTCAAAACCAGGCAAATGGACTGAATGTTAATCTTTCCTGTTTTTCTCACCAATCTGAAGCACTCTGTGGCCTTACTATCTTCCCACAAAGCACTGTTTTGTCAAAAGGAAGTTAATCTATATTTCCTCAGACTTAATAGCCACCCTAGAACAAAGAGTAGAGTGGTATTGGCAGACACATCTCAGAAGTGTGAAAGACCAATAACTCATGAATAACAAGTCTGTACTAACAGTTTTAATGAGTGCTTTAATGGTTTAATGGATGGCACTTTAATAGGATTTCTAGTATATTCATTCTGAAAGCTTGCCTTCAATAAAGCTGTTATTAACAAAGAACTGGATTTTTTCATAGTGTAACTGTGCAGTATGGGTGCTTTGTGCAAAAGAAATAAAGATATCTATAATACTGTTATTACCCACCCATGCTTTGACTAATCTTTCAGCTATTGTGTCCTACGTTGTTGGCTGCTGAAAGTCTGATCTGTTACTGGGAAGGGACTTGAGCAATATTTACTAGTACAGTGCCCCATCCATAAGGCAGTAGTTTGACCATGAATCATGGTAACCAAAATGTGTTTTCAGAAGAATTTCAAACAATCCCCCTTCAGTAAACTCTGTACCTTCTCATTGTGAAGCTTTCCTTCAAACTACTTTAACAAGAGGCAAATGCTCCCTGCTGTGATCCTGAGTCTTCCAGGAATATAACCTGGCATAGTACCAAGGATGGTAAGAGTATGACAAAATGTGACCTTAACATATGCTTGCCTGTCCTGGAACAGTGCTCTGCTAAAGGTCACTATGTCAGCAAAGTTAGAGCCAGCAGGTTTGTGTCTTTGTGTGTCACAGACATTGTGAATTACTACATAGATTTCACAAGCCCAGAAGGGGAAGGGAGCATGTCCATTAAAGAATTTCCCAGCACTGTAGGTGCTGTGTTTGGGGCTCAAATTAAATCATCAAAAAGTAGTGGGTCCCAGAGAAATCTAAGATGAGTTACAGAAAAAAGAATGAAAAAGACAGATCTGAGAGGATGTCAATGCAAATAGATTCTGCACAGCAGAAGAAAGTGGTCAGCTACCCGTAAGGTGATCAATTTGAACTTCTTTTACCAATGTCAGTGATTGTGAGGAGAATCTCATCTCATTGCTGATGCATCTATAATAGGATAGTATTGTATTATGCAAGAAATGCTAAAAGAATGAGATTTACATATTGCATTACCAAAACATGAATGTTAGACGCATGAATATTATTAATACATGACCATGGCAACTTGCCAGCTGGAGTTTTCTTATTAAGGGACAGTTTTTTACATCAAACTTTAAAGGCTGCCATCTTCAAGAGGTGGGGACAAACCCATATTATTTGCATAACTAAATCTTCGGAACTAAAATATAAATTCATATCCTGGTCCTAAAAAAAGGTAAAAGCTCACAGGTGAGACATGTCCTGCTGACTTTTGAAGGAAAGCGACTCAGCTGCTCAGAAGTAGCTAGAAAGCTACTAAGGCTTTTTCTAAACTCCTCTCAAGAACAAAGGTATTTCCTCTACAGTATCAAGCTAATATTCCAATGACCAAATGAGATCATGTAAAACCTGGTTCCATTGAAATCAAACAAGCTATATATGCATATAACTAAAGCATACTTAAGGAGAAAAAAAAAATTATTTGAAAACATTTTTGAAAGACAGCCTCTATTACATAAAAAGCTTCAGAAAACCTAAGTTTTAGAGAATCAATCTTATTGGTTTATATTTCTTAGCCTTCAGTCTTTAATGTAATCTGTTTATTTCCTATCAGCAATTAAAGTCATTCATTCATGATATCATAACATGCTGTGGTGGAAAGAATACTGCATAGTCAAAAGAGGATTACATTCAACTTCAAGTAGGAAATAAACAATAACACTTGAGTAATGAAAAATCTTGCTTAGTTTAAATATTTTGTGATTAAAGCATCTTATCGGTTTTTGTTTTGTTCTGTTTAATATAGTACACGAAATACAGCAGCTCTTAAACAGCAAATTTTGCAATTGTCTCATGCAGGACACTGGTGTTGCTTTAAATTTTCAAGTTATTTTTAAAGCACTGTAAACATTTTCTTTTTAGCGAACGAGTAAAGGACTGAAATTCTTCACTGATTCCTCCATTGCCCCCCATAACTCCCCTAAAAATATTACAAATAAATCTTTCTAAAAAGCATCCATAAAACTCAGTTTTACCTATAATGACCTACATAGTCTGTCCTTGAATAATTTTTCTTGCTATAAGAAGTGAACAACTTTTCTCTTCTTACACATATCATGGTTTTCAGTTGGGCAAAATAAAACCAACATTTTTTACAATGTTTGATTATTTAAACTGTCTTTGTGGAATAACTTGGCAAAATAGCATTAGGTATCAGACCTAACCCTAGCATTCAATTATGTTAACCCAGCTTTCTTTTATCTGAATATTCTTTAAATTATGTAAGCATAAATGAATGCTGTTATCCCAAGAAAGCATTCACAGCACAAAGGAAAAAGATAATACACTACTAAAAATCTTGACTAGTGCCACTTCAGATTCCTGCATTATGTTGCTAAAATTCTCTATCATAACTGTCCTGCTGGCTCTGACACTACCCCGAGTGGAACTAAGCACCAAACAAACTAGCTGAATGAAACAGCATATGTGTTATTAATAAGAAGACAAACAGCTTTTCTTCCTTCACTGACTACATTAATTGTTTCCCAATAAATGGAGCACATCCTACGAACACAAAGCTACAGAATACCCATAAATGATGTCTGTACTATTAGAAAAAGGAAGCTATTGTAAAGTTAAAGAATAGAAAACAAATTTTTGCTGAGAAGAAATTGATTTTTGCATATGAGTTACAATTATCTGTAATGATACGGTATTTA
This sequence comes from Psittacus erithacus, assembly GCA_009867235.2. Taxonomy (NCBI): domain Eukaryota; kingdom Metazoa; phylum Chordata; class Aves; order Psittaciformes; family Psittacidae; genus Psittacus; species Psittacus erithacus. The sequence goes on along the minus strand of WYDI02021389.1, from coordinate 18,519 downwards.
AGTGCAGCTGTTTCTTTGGTGCAGATTCATTCAGTAGGTTATCTGTTCTTCATGGACTTTTAAAGTGGTTTATATCAATAGTAAGTTTTATATGCACTTCTACTATATAAAATTTATTGTATTTTAGTGTCCCGTGTTTATCTTATCACAGCTTGAGATACAAAAACCACATAAATGTACTATATTCAGTAAATTGTATTCTCATCACAAATTCTACCCACTGATAGTGAAAAGCTACAATAACACTTGTACAGCAGTGTGGCACAGAGTCAAAACGCATCCTCATCTTTTCCAATACTCAGTGTTCAAGCAAAAGACTGGCTGTAATTTACCAAAAGAAACCTAATGAGGAAAAGTATTAAAATTACATATAATTTCTCATAATATGAGTTAACTAGTACACATACACACACACATACAGAGTAAATCATACAGTAAGATACAGATGCCGGTAACATAATTTTTGTGCTGCAGTGACAGGTTCTCACACAAAAATAGTATGAATCTGAATCTACTTCCTGAAGGGTATGAAGCTATTACTACAGATCTCAGATAATAAATGTGAAAATACTTTGAACAAGACCCAGAATTCTGCTTTGGAGTAACAGGCTTTCTGTTCTACGTTTTAAGAGGAAATGACCTTATAAATACATCCCACGTATTGCATGAAGTTGGAAGAACATTACTGTTCTGTTTCAATCTATTTCCATGACCACTTTTTAGTCTTAATTCTGAAGCCTGAGTTAAGAAGGAAATATAATATATAGGTAAATTTTCTATGAATATGCTTTTCTGCTTAGCAGCCGTCAAGTCCATATGCAGCCTTACACTAAACAAAAAATCCCACTGAAACCAATAAAATCAGCAAAAGTTTCATAATAATCTGTTGCAACCAAGAACTTTGTCTTTAAATTAGGCAATACAAAGCAATTATGTAACAGAAAGGATATGTCAACATTTTAAAAAGGTAAACCAACATTTTGCTGAGGCTTGAGGATTGCAAGATTGCAAGATAATAATAATTAATGAAGGATTATGAAAAATTTCGTGTGAAATAGCTAGAAACTAACTTCATTGAGAAGAGGACATAGCATCTTGCAGTAGTCATAACCTTTAAGGCTTGGCCCCTGTTCTGCCATGAAGTCTGGTATTCAAGCTAAAGTTGTGAGAGAGATGCCTCCACTGCTCCCATGACCATCCCCTGCAAAAACTGCAGTAGGAGAAGCCCTGAGGAAGACAATGTGAAATACTTTCTGAAGACTTACAGATGTAGGAGCACCACCAACTGACAACATTGAAGCTTAGAAAACATTACACAGCTGGAAGATAGCCAGCACTGGAGAATACATCCCTTTTACTGCATCACAGCAATGACGGAATTGTAGAGTTAAGTTTTTTTTTTTTTCTTTTTTGCTGAGAATACAGTTTATGCTAAACAGTAAATTGTTACTTACTTTTTTGCAATACCTACTCTCCCAATTTGCCTTTTTATGCTACGCATTCCTTTCAGAAACAGAGTGCAAATGAATACAGTTTGGATTTACTATTTCTTTAACAGAAATTTCAGATTCTTTCTCAACTAAATTTCACAAAGCACAAAAAGAAACATAGTCTTAGTAATAACAATAATAATAAACAAAACCCCAACACACATACACAGAAAAACCTGTCAGGGAACCTTTGTGCTAGAAGAATGGAGAACAGTGGGCTGAATTTGGGAGTATCTGAAGGAAGTAATCCTGTCATCTCTCATGGTCCAAGTCTACAAAAATGTTTTCCTTCATGTTCTCTAAGAAGATGCAAGGAAGTTAGGGGAACTGGCACCAGTAGAAAATGATGCCAGAGGGTATAAATCAGGAGAAGGGACAGCACGTAGATTTGCCTTTTCTTCTTTTGGAAGTATTGAAGAGATGGGGAGGTTTCTGTGTCTGAAGAGAAAGCAAGACAGGCAAAGAAGTGATACTTTTCCACAAAGAGAAAAACAAACTTGTATGTAATTTTGATCAGAAATTCTGATCAAAAGGCAGTGGATGGAACAGGATCAAGGATGGAGAGGCACAAGTATTCAAATACTTCTGAAGAGATTGAAAAGGGTCTGTGTGATATGAAAAGATGTGTTTGAGTTGTGAAACAATTAATTTTTTTCAAGTAGTTACTAATGTAGGGTGTACTAAAAAATAAATTTCTATTGAAATGCAGCTAACTTCCTGAAAGATATTCTACAGGTTGGATGAGAAGTCAGCTTTCATCAAGAAACTGTGCAAATATATATACATTTTATTTTATGGTATCACAAAGTTGTTGTAACAGTTCCTGTATACTATCCAATTATTTTTGAAGAATTTCATCCATACAAAGCAAGCAATTCCATAAAGAGTAAAATACAATAATTGAATGTGAGGAGGAAATGACATTATATATTGAAAAATAATCAGTGGTAACTGAGGAAGAGGGTTTGTTTCTCCAAATGGGAATTAATTGGAGCACTTTACTGTCAATAAAGGACTGTGGTTTCCTGCTGCATGCTACATCTTTTAACTCTTGAAGATGAAAAATATCTCCTTTTCCCTTCTGTGTCCTCAGTTCAAATGTTATCTGATAGTAGTTCAACTGTAACCATCTGTACTCATTTGTGTCTTGGAATCAAACAGCTGCTCTTAAGGAACATTAGTGAGGACTGCTCCTGAAAGAGAAGGTCCCAATCCCTGACCATAAATGACCCCACCAACTCACTTTGTGCTGGCACTACTGCTTATGCAGAAATGCGGTGAGCTAGTTCAGGGAACTGATCCAACTGAAAACAGCAAAGAAAAATAAAACAATTAGTTTTCAGCTGAATCTATTTCCTGAGATAATCCTTGAACAGCTGCACATGTGCTAGTGCCAGGACTGGCACAAGAGAGACAACAGGAATGAACAGCCAAGAAAGGGAGATGACTTACAGTGATCATCAAACTGCAGCCTTAGTCTACTACCTAGACTAGACCATGAAATCAAACAGCAATGCTTTTCACTAATTCTGTTTCAAAATGGATGAACCTTGCACTGGATGGAAATGAAGTCTCATCTCCAAAGCTGGAACTTCAAAGATAAATGTTGAATACCGCTGGGAAAAGCAGTGTGAATGAAGCCTCATGTTGACCTACAGTTGTCCACATTGTTATATGAAAAACCCCCAAAAAAACCAAAACACATGAAAGCTGTTATTTTTAGGCAGACTGGTAAACAAGCTTGGAGGGACAGATACCTAAAATCTAACAACTTAATGTATTTTCAAAATGGTTAAGATTATGTTCTCAAGATGATTTTAATGATTTAAATAAGGCTGTATATACTACCAAAACTTAATTACAGTGTAAGAAGAACCATATCATCTCCACATTCTCTAAAAAAATGTGCTTTTATTCCACCATTCTAACAAAATTTTTGGAAGTTTTAAGCAACGATTAGTGGCACAGCAGACTATAAAGAAAATGCTGTCAGTGATCCCTCTGGGAGCTATTAATCCTTGTGTCACTGTATCGTGTTTACTGCTCAACCCAGGACACACTGACATGACCACCCATAGATATCCGAAATAAGCATTCTTTTTCTGATTGTTCAGTGTATACTTGACCCACAAATTTCTGACATAGACAATATGGGCATTGGAAAAACAACTATAATTTACTGTATTTAACAGATGGCTATCTAAGTCCCTTTAGCCACAAATTACTGACTTAAAGAGGCCGTACCCCTTACGGCTCCACAATACCAATACCCATCTGTGGAGGTATAGACCACGGATTGCTGCAGACAAGAAGACTTCTCTCTTCCACTTAAATCCTTCCACGCGTTTATAGACATCCACAGATGTATTATTGACAGAAGGAAAACAGAATGTCTTAAAACTGGTACAGTAGGGCAACCAGGCACCTGCAAATGGTCTTAACGCACACAAATTTAACACAGTGGACTATAACTGTTTTGGAGCTTATACTGTATGTGTCCTGTCAAGATTACACAGGAGATTTTAAATATAATGTAAGAAGTTTTAACTGCGAAGCAGATGCATGTTTGCGTATATTATGAAGAGTAAGTGTTGCATCATTCACACACCACTTCAGGCACGTGCCTGTGAAATCTGCCTGGAACATGTTGTTGTAAAAAGAGAACATACTGTTACAAGTGAAGAAACCACCCCACCAGTCTAGTAATTTTACACAGAAAAAAGAATTTTTATCATTATTTTAATATCATACAAAACTGGCACCATCAGGCTAGGTGCGTATCAGAGAGATGCCTAGGGAAACAGAAAACTTGGCATTTTAAATAATTTTAATAATGAGAAAGTAGGGGAAATTACCTCATACTCCTGTGAGAACTTCAAATTGTCATTTGCTTTCAGCCTTTCAATGTGATCTGCAAGTTCCAAGATAGGTATGGGGGGATGACTGGCCATACCTGTTGAACAAGAAAGAAGAACAGAATTTAAAGGGAACTACAGTGATGGCATCACTCTAAAATTTAGAAAATGTAGTCGTTAGAATGGCTAGAAATGTGCAAGTAGTAAAGATGTTGTATGCGAGAGAAGCAGGCAAATAATTTGGTTACTCAAAGCAGGACATGCTCTGGAGAGATGAGCTCTGAAGCCAAATCAAAAGAAGTCACCAAGCATACTCCCAAAGCTAACATTCGTAGTGTAGAAGAAAGAGTTACTGTGATGTGAGTCAATGAGGCTAGCTAGGCATGGAAAAATGAGACAGTTAGACCTGATGTCGACCTCTGCTTTGAGTAATGACTCTTAATGTCATTTCAAACTCCTTCTCCTGCACTGCATGAAATGGAAATTCCACTGAATTAGATGAGGAAAGGTGAATCTGAGAAACAGATACTGAAAGAGCCCTAAAGGGGAAAGAATAGTATTTTGACTGAAAACAAAGTGACTTATGCATAATCAAGAAAAACAAACTTGAAGAATGAAGGTTACCGAGGTAACCGGAGACACCTGAACCTGCAAAGGAAATGGTAAAAACCAAAGAAACCTCAAACCAACATAAAATCAATTTAATAAAATAAATTATAAAGAATGAAATGGATCAGGATTAATAGTAATGCATCAAGGTCTAGAAGACTATGTATTCTAAATTAGAAATACTTGAATATTTTATGAAATTTTGAGGTGACTAACATGCAACTATGAATGACTAGAATAACGTGCACCATTGCTTTTAGACAACAGTCACTGGAGACAACATTGGATGTCAGACAATTAGAACTTCAAAAATGTTTTCACTAGTAGCAGATTGTAGAGGCAGGGGTTGTACAGTTTGGCTGGACACACGTACTGACTGCACTAGTACCTTTAAATATGCTTAATCTGAAACCCCGTTTATCAACCCCCAAAGGTACCTACAATCTACTTCAGGTGTAAACATCTTTGTCCACTGATGAAGATACTGAGTGAAAAAGAAGAACTGGGAATTGAAGATAGCTAGATAGGTGTGGAAGCGAATACAGGGACAGCAAGGCAAAAGAAAGACAGAAGATGTGGGGTCAACTAGAACAATCTGCCAGCTGAAGATTTGACAGGCAAAAATTTGGGACATTTGTTTCACACTAAGTCTTCACGACCCTTCTGCAAAATGCTTACTTTCTTCTCCTCATGCTTTACACTATCACACCTAAAATGAAACTGAGTTTTTCAATTGCTTGTGGAAAGAAATCAGAGCTGGCTGGAAAATATCACACTAGTGAACCCCAGGATCTCTTGAAATTACAAAGGGAAAACAGTGATGACTCAAGGGGGCTCAAGCTGGAAGCCATGTTGCACAATGCAATTTGCTTTGTCACCATGAATTTCAAGAGCATGCCTAAGACAGTCAACTTTCATTTCCTGTAAATGTAGCTGAAAATGACTAAAATGACTACGTGGTTACAACACAGTCATGCTATCGTACGTTTTTATTTATTAGATTTTTTTTTAATTCTCGTTTTCTTTTTGATTTTTTGACATTTCAGGCATCATACTAGAGTACAAAATAATGTCTAGTAGCACTGTCCTTAATTCTTTTAACTGTACACTTACATATTTGTATATTACCTTCATAGCACATCTGTGGTGGTAAGACATTATTTAAAGTAGATACTAAAGCACACTGTCAGTCAACTAAGAAAGCAAAACATTCAGATACAATGGAAAAATTTGTTATAAATTTCAATTAACAAATTAGTCCATGAGTACTAATTTATCTGAATCTGTTCTGGTTGCCTCCTATTTTCCTAGAAATTTCACTTAATAGAACTTGGCTATTCTCAAAATGAGTGTGGGTGACAGTCATCTAGTAATTACACTGATCCAGATCAAGCACCCCTATGGAAAATATGCGAGTGAGAAGGCACAAGAGAACTCTAGACTGATCCAGAAATGGAGGTGGACTGATGTACATCTGAAACAGTGCTTGAACAAAGAAAATAATAGAGACAAAGATGTTTAGACCTTTTCGAGCGAATCGTGGGAGAGAGTTATTATCATATAAGGACTGAGTGGTAGTTTGGCTAGAGAGGGAGGACACAGAGCCAATCAGGGAGGCGTAGGGGACTGAATTACTGCTCAAAGCTGTAAAAAGTAAAAGCCAATCGGAAATGGGAAACAAATTAGTAACAGTAGTAGACCATCATAACCAATCAATCTTGCACAGACAGACACTTCAGACATGCACAAAACAGCATCTGGACTCAAGTAAGAAGACGTCTAAAGGTCCAGTTACCTTACTGTAGACATAAAGGATGTAAAACCAAAAAGAATGAGACTTGCTTATCACATGATGAACCTGTCTAAATTACCAGCATTATGAACACAAATCTCAATAATTAGCTTACTTTTAAGGAATAGTTTTTAAAGATGCTGAACATCCATTCCTTTTTAAAAAAAATCTGTTTTGTACACTCCTTTATATGCTACTTGACATTCCTAAGGCGAGATTTCACATTAAACACTTTGTGCAAAATGAAACTTGACATAAAACTTTCTTTTCTGAGGAAAAAAAAAAGAACTTACAACTTCAGAAACTGGTAATTTTTGACTGCCATTTTCATAATTCGTTTTGGGCACTAGCACTTGGACATTTATTAACTTTCTTCAAAAAATATTTTGCAGTTAACTTGTGAAGTAATTGCATGTGGTATATTTTCATCTTTCAAATATATAAAATGTACTCTACTGAGACAATAAAAGTAGCTACTTCTTAAAAGAAGTGCTAAAGGACTTTTTTATGTAATCAGACTACTAATCATAACAAGCAACATAACAGATTATGCTATGAATGAACATTTCAAGATCTCATTGCCTCATGCAAAAGCATGAAGCTCCTACTGAGCTTAACATAAGTTGCATGTGAACATTAGGTGTAGAAGTTTACTCAAAAAAAATCCCCACAGTACAGCTAAGCACACGTACTTTTGTGGCTACAAATAAGAAAATACACTTATTTGCTGACACACCTCCACATCAATCAGCACGTTATGAAAACACAAAAAAATTGAAGACAAAATACAGCCAAATTACAACAGATTCTGTGACATGCTAGGAAGTCAAAAGAAACACCATGCTGTAAACATGCTTTCGAACTTTGAAATTAGAAAATAAAGAGATAAAACCTCTTAAAAATTCAAACAAGAAAAAAAACAAACCATCAAACCAACGAAACCATATCCCTTACCCCGTTTTCCCTCCCCTTCCCCCGGCCTCCCACCCAAACCAGCACATGCAAAACATAGCTGAAATTGTATCCATAAGAAGATTTTATTTCAGATTTGGTAGAAGATTGTCAGATGTGACTGATCTTATGCAGCCTAGCAGTAACCCCTCCACATGAATAAAATGAGAATATATGGTTTAATTACAGATTATCTTCTGGTTAATTTGTGATGAATACATGACTAAGGAACACAGAATATCATCTGTGCTACAATTTCAAGGAAAAACTGACAGAGTAAGGTCAGAATTCATCTACATGCTAACAGATATTAAAACTGTTACATAGTCTCCTTTACCACATTGAAACAAGTGGGTGCTTGGCCTTGTCATTAGTGCGTTAAATTGGGATTTTGTTTGTTGCCAAGGTTTTATCATAAGAGCTTTAAACCATTTAAGAAACACACATTTCTTTACAAATTTGGACCTGCAGGTTGACACGCCCACAATAAACAAGAAGGAAGTTAGAAGTAGCTGCTGGCACACAGGCTACAATCTAGATGAACTGAAAATGTGATACATTATTTTCATAGAAATTTTCTCATTAAATAAATTGTATTTCAGGTCCACACATTAATTAATACTCTTTGATTTTAAAAACCCTCATTTATTACATCTTAATTTTTATTTAGTAACACAAAATACCTTTCCACACACCAATCTGTGTTAAGATGTTGTTTCCTTACAGGGAAAGGAAGGAATCAGAGACAGTGTTTACTGATACTTACCCTTACCAAAGAAGTAGAAATAAATGCATATTAAAATTTGGACATGGAGACGGGTTAAAATTAGCTACAACCCTGATTCAAGAGGAACTTGGCATCCATGAAAATTTAGCAAGGATGCCTTTAGTATATTTCACAAAAAATTACTGTTACTTTAGAATTTCTTCTTCATACAGTTACAGTAAAGCCAGAGAGTGATCTTACATCTTGTGTACAAAGCTAAATTTACAAGATTAGCTCTAGAGGAATGTCATTCTGCAACAGCCATTCTAAAATAGTTAACAATATGTAATATTGCAAAATTAAGTCACTTTTATTTCAAAAGAATTGATGTTCTTCAAAAGCAGATGAATTATTCTGGAATCAAAGTGAATTTTGTCCTGTTACAAAGACTTAGGTTTACAAAGCAGCCCAAAAGACTCTGTAGCATCACAACAGAAGCCCCAGATCTGAGTGAGGTGTGAAAGCCATTTACACTGAGAGAAGGAGAAGCCTCGCTTTCAGATTGTGGTCTAAAATTGTTTAGTATAATAACATGTTGCAAAACCATTGGCTAAAATGCTGGAAAAAAACCCCCGAATTACTCTTGTGAGGAGAGGAACTGTCAACTCCATCTCCCAGCTAAGCAGTTTTTGATTGCCTCTTGGTTTGAAAGCAACCAAATAGGATATCAGCAAATGCTATGTGCGCTCTGGAACCTATACTTTTTCTGGGTGCCTAAATCCTTCGTGTGAATGAAGTTCACATGAAGAGCTGCATGTAGGATTGCTCACTGTAAAAAGGCTATTCCAGTCTGGTTTTGTCATGGAGACAAACCACAGTAGTTCCTTCAGCATTGTCACAATTCTCATAAACAGAATTGTGTGGATAAACTAAGAGAAGAAATTTCCTCCCACCTTGCAAAGGAAATGACTGAATCTAGACATGACTTATTCCTCTTTTGTTACTTGCACCGGTTTCGTCTGGACCTGTTTTACCCTTTTCCTGCCTCATCTTGGAAATAAGTTATGGGAACTTTCTTAGAAATTCAGGGAGTGCTCTGTGAGCACTTGTCTAATAAAAAGCAGAGTCTTTAACTCAGAGCTGTAATAATTTGATTTATTTTTCTTGTATTTCAAAGCATCTTATTTAGTTTGTAAGAGACAATTGTTTAATTGGCACTGAACTGCACAAATTGCTACTGAGTATGACGTATTCTATACTTAAATGAGGACAAAAACCCAGTCATATTTGAGGCATGACTCAATTTAGTTCTTTGAGTGATTGGCAGATTGAAGTCTTTGCCTGAGCCTTGGGTCTCTCTTAAACCCCTCAAACCACTTAACATCAGTTATTTTCCTCTGTGCAAAACTGGGTCTCTTAATTTCAGGAAACCTTTTGTGCGGGCCTAATTATTACCTCTTCCCTACCTGGCATGGAGACTTCTAGCATTTGTGCACCAGGTTAATGATTTTAATCCCATTTTCATAGGAAACCTGTAGAATGGGAAGAATGTGACTGACTTTTCCCCAACTAATCACTCCAGATCCAGAAAAATAACAGACTTGTAAGTGAAATCCTATATGCTACTGAGAGATCGGGTATTTTCATGTTTATGCAAAGAAAACTTGGCCCAGCTGTGACCCACACACAGTCATATGGGCTTATCTAACAAATATACATTTTTGGATAACACACATGAACATTGGAACCTATTCTCAGATGTAGAACAGTGGGCTATTCCAAATGTCAAGACAAAATGTCAATTTTGTCAACGGAGCTACTCCATCCAGTGAGAAGAAAAGCCAGAAATGAATTTTATCCTTTCTGGACACAGTAATATAGGAGACTTTTTAGGTAAGTACTAAAGTAGTGAAGAACAAAGTTCTGCACTGACAGGACAACAAAAAGTGACATGAAGTAAGACATTTGCTGGCTGTTAGCTTAGACTGTGGACTTTTACCTCATCTTCAGGCTGAATTGACAATTTTATGACAAGTATAACATAATTGTGCCTAAATCATTGCCTAGATATCACCAGAGATAAGATCTTGTTTTCCTACAATTTCTGTCAAAAAGTTACACCTAACCACCTGTATTGGAAGTATTCTGTGCTTGTGGTAAGAAATTCAAATTTACCAGAGGAAGAGTTTCACTTTCAAATTATTTTGTTATGGTATACCTGATCAGACCTTTCCTTACACAAAATTTATGATTGCTAACATTTTTTTGAAAGAGGCTGTTTAGAAATCTTTTAAAGTGTTAAAGCTTATGACAACCCAGAATTTTATAGAAGCATCTCATTCACCTCTCCCAGTGAAAACTGGCAATCTGGATGTGCCAATGTCTGAGTATTTTTTTTCCCTAACACTTCTTCACATTAAGAATTCATTATAACCTTTTTTTTTTTTATTTTTAATCTTCCCACTGGAAGCAACTGGTGTACTTAGAAACCTCCAAGAAAACTTTCTACCTGGTAAAAAATAAAAACCACACACCTGAGAGAGAAGGAATAACAAAACCAACAAAATTGGCACCCTGCATAAACAGCTTTTCTGTAATTTTTCTACATTCATCTTGAAAAGCTTTACCTCCCATGTTATTTGATGGTGTGTTACTCTGTGGAGTCGAATAAATATACCAACAAGATCTAAATGTTTAAATTAAATTCATCTGGATTTTAATGAAATGGCAGCCCTAACTGAAGCTAATGTGAGTTAACTGAGGTTCTGCTTTTACTAGCACAAAAACTATGCCTTGACTTCTCTGGGGTTAAGATTACACGTTAATTAGCCATTGGTACAGAGCAAGAAGAATCTCCTGGGTTAGAAATTTTCTCCTTGATACTTAGTTGCATGCTGCGAATCAGCAGTAACAGGAGTGACCTGTACACAGGGGTCTTAGGTGGTATAACAGTAGGAAAAAAGATCGTAATTTGATTTCTGTTCAATATTTTTAACAATAATTTTAATCCTCCATTCTGTAAAAAAGATTTACAGCACAGAAGAAGAATTCATAGTAGAAATTGATTGCAGATGTTCTGCTCAACTAACCACTCAGAAAAGTGCAAACTTCCCAGATAAAATATAGCACTGTAAGGAAAGGTATACATCCTCTTCTCTCTGGTCAGTCTCAGATCAATAAAATGGAGTTCAGTTATCTACAACTAGCACAAATTCTGTAATTTTTAATAACTTTATATTCTAAATGTAAATTTAGAATTACAAGAAATTAATTTTATATGTGAAGCTGTTAAGACTTGGCAGCATTTTTTTTCCCATATATTACCTTATTTGATGAGAAATACTAAATAGATAGGTAAGACTCTACCATCTAAATACATGGGCAGCAGCAGTTTATGCTTATATACCTAGTTATTAAGCCATCCATTCAGTATATAACTGTATACAGATAATGACTTGTTTAAGGCATAAGCTAAACTGTAGAAACTATATTCTTCTTTTCATGTTTCAAGGACTTGCATGCATACATCTATTTCTGTAACAAACTTTAAGCCTTTGTATGAAAATGCTGGATAACATAAACCTTTGCTTAGTAAAGGTGAGTCTACATTAATATTGCGGAAGCAGAACTGTGAACCAAAACTTTCACCCTGCACTTAGGTTCATATTGTGGAGACGTCCCTGAATATGTGAACAACATTCCCATATTCAGATGAGTCTAAACTAGAAGATGTGCCCCTGAAACACACCTAATTTGCTGAAGTTGCTAAAAAGCATTCAGTGTACTGGAACAGACTAATAAAGCCAGGTAAAACTCAAGCCTCAAGGATCTTCCTTTTCTACCTCTGCCATAAGCATACAGTGTGGATATTGGGTCTTCAGTGTCAAATTCATTGCTCTGCAGATTCACTCCTACTGTGGCTATCTTAATATAAGCATTATTTAGAAAATCAGAAATAAGATTTGCAAGTTCAGTTAACCCTTTTGTAATATTTAGTATGTCAGATTCTGCAGCTCATCTCTTAGCATCTCAAGTACTTTGCTTGCTGCCTTCATGAGCTTGAATTTATTATTTTTTATATGTAAATAAATTTGACAAACACAAGGCTCAAGAAAGTTTGGTAAGTAATATGCATCGGGCTGGGACTGTGTGCAATCACACTGCAATAGAAAACAAGTCTACTGGAATACATGATCAAAATAAAGCAAATCAATACTATTTTAAGTACTTCTCTCACAATGTTTCTTGACTACCAAACCAAATGGCTTTAAAAAAACAATGCTTAATAAGTAAGTAAATAAAATATTTAGGTGTGTGTGGCTTTGACTTTCAGAACTGCTGATGTTTTAGTAGCCTCCTTGACCCTAACATACAGTCTGATTTTAAAAGACTATTTCTCTAGTTAGTATTTCTTTTCTGTATTGTACATTTGCAATGTTGTGTAACTTTCTATGATACTAATGGATTACCTGATAACGCAGTAGATAAGAAGGAAGCTTATTTACAAAGAAGTAGCTGTAAAAATAGCGTTAATAAACGGAAGAAATGCATTTTCCAATAATCTTTTATAGCCTTGTCAGGTTTAACTTGGCATTTCAGTTCATAAAACATATCCACCAACACATGTGACTTTTGGGTCTTCTTTTGTAGAACTTTAATTTTGTTCCATGAAGAATATTTCATTAAATAAAGAAATTACAGAATCATTTCCAAAACTGTTTGAGAAATACATTGTGCAGAAACTCATAAGCAATCAACATATATTTTTCTAAACAACCAGCATTTCTGTTCCATAACAGCACCACTAATCAGTTTGTGATCACAGAGCTCTCAGCAAGGTACTGTTGTGTCTTACCTGGAGTTTGAAAATTAAGGCGTCGCAGCTCTACTGGATCTGTGGGATGGTGAGAGGGGACCTCCTTACTGTTGGGTATGCTGCTTTTTCTAGAATCAGATTCAGCCCTCTTCCTGCACAGAGAAGGTGAATACACATGAACATTAGATCAAGATGTTAGCTTAACAAATAAAGGTGCCCAAGTGTTTAATCACTATATTCTAAAGACAGGATGCTTCTTTCTGAAAGAATTTAATCCAGTGCAAAGGTAAAATAATTATGCATGTTAGGTAGGACAACTACAATTTGCAATGGCAAAATGAATCTAAGTATAGTAAGTAATGTCAGGGGGAAAATAGCTCCATTCTGCCCAAGACTGACGGATCCTCCAGATCATTATTCTGGGTGCCCAGGCAGAAAACTATTATAAGATATAACATGAAACATACAAAAAAAAAAAAAAAAATCACGTTCTCTCTATTTTAAAAGCTTGATATACCTTCATTTAAAGCTATGTAAAAATCAACCATACAAATTAAAAATAAACAGCAGTTATAATAATTGACTACTTAGTATTTTATACAGACAGTTTTTCATTGCTTATAAAAAAATCACCTCTACTCTTTGGGTACTTTCAATATGACAGAAAACAGTACAAAAGACACCTATTCCAGAAGATACCTATTCCCTTCATTTTAGGAAGTAAAAATTTGCTGTGTTGCCTCTCATCTCTCTAAGAGCTCCATTACACAATCTTCATGCAGCTGATCATATTGAAGGCTCAGATTCTGTATGAATGCTTCTGATCAAATTAAGACAGTCACTGAAATTATAGTACTCTTGTCAATCCATCCAAAATAAGTAAAGGGAAAGAAAGGAAAGAAAGGAGGAAGGAAGAGAAAGAAGAAGGGAGGGAGGAAGGGAGAGTGAGAGGTAGGGAGGAAGAGAGGGAGGAAGGGAGGAACTGAGGAAACACAAACATAAAAAGAAGACGCAAACAGCAATGAAGAACTACTTTGTAAAAACAGAACTAGGATGAATTTAAGGTTCATGATTGCAAAATATTTTCCAGGTGTCCAATATTTGTTCTGACATATCAGTATTGTTGGGGGGCCATTGTGCATGTGTGAGTGTTTTTGTTTCTTTTTTTTTGGGGGGGGAGTGGGAGGGAGGTGTGAGTTTTTTGTAGAGTTTTTTTGTTTGTTTGTTTTTGTTTTCTTTTCCCTTTCTGTAATTGATTTTAAATGTCACAAACCTAAATCTGTTATTATGCCACCAGGCTCTCCTCTTAAAAAATGCTCAATTGATTTCTTGCTGGTCTTAAGTTATGAACACCTGGTGGCATTTATGAAAGGGGCATACAGCAAGATTTCAGATACTATGCAAAGAAGCCAAATAGCAACATTGTTGCAGGAATTATTTAAATTCCTATGATTTTATGGGTGGGGAGGGGGAGAAAGGGAAGTGTTTAGCTGTAAACATATTCCATCTGTTCTCTGGTAAATACCTTAACACATGTATTAACGTCTCTTCAGTGAAGCAATGAAGATTTAAATCTGTTTCTTCTGGTTTTACTCTTATTTTAAAAAAACATTATGGAGAAACTCAGTAGAAATTCTTTTTTCATTTTGATCCTGACTATCTCAAACTCCTACCACAGTACACAATGCCATAGTGTTCTTTCTTCTTAAGTAAAGGTGTGTGATACAGCTTTCAAGTATTTTTCTGTATATTTCCTTCTCCTCAAGTCTAGGGATCAGTGGAATTGTCCAGAGACAAGCTTCATTTGCCTCTTTTCCACTTTTAAGCCACTACTGGGCAACATAACTTCCTATTAATCTACTAAAAGCACTAAAATCTCTTCTAATTGTTTAAATTTTTTGAAAACTTGTAAGACAATTTATTTATTATTATTTATTATTAATCCCAGGATTATTCTGGCTTTGTCATTTTTTCAGACTATATATATATCGCAATTCTTTTAGATTATGCAATGGTTTTGAGACAACTGAGGTAGAAAAAAAATCCACAACACAAATGAAACCACCATATCATCTTCACTTGTACAACTATAAGTCAGCATCAAAACTCTGTATATGGAGCATTATGGAGATTAGAGTGGCTAACACTTCGACCACAAGCATGCATTCCTTCAACAGCTTTGGGTATAGCAAAGAACCACTGTCATAACTTCATTAAAACACAGATAAAACTGCATGTACATTGTATTGCTGTGCTGTCTCTTGAAAACATATCCTGTGGAGAAACAAAATAAAAGCAGCAAAACTTGGCTGCAGATGTTATATTTTTGTTCAGTGTTTTCTTTCTTCCTTTCTATATAACAAATCTGTCAGTTGTCTTCGTATTGATACTGTCTATATTGATTTAGATTGACAGGTGCTCTGTCTTAGATAATTATAGGATAACTTAGATAATTATCAGGATAACTTTCTTTTTCCTCTTTTCTTCTCCTTCCTGGATTAAACAAAGACTGATTACTTTTCATGTCTCACCTGTCAGGTTTACTGCTCCATTTTAATGCAGCAAGGAGGGAAGAAAAGGTGCAAAGTTAGTTGGCCAGCAGTAAACAGGGTAAGCATGACAACCACAGATGTAAGAACTGTTGACTTACAGTAAAGATAACAATCAAATTAAAAGGTGACAGTTCATCTAAATATTTAATGCTTGGGAATCATAGAATAAATGGAGGATATAGGGTTAAGTCCAAAATGAATCTTCTGTTGAAAAAAAATCTGTTTCAGACATTATCTGCAAAGTAGTGCCACCTCAAATTTTAGCCAGTAGGATAATGGAGAATGGACATTTAATCTGAGCTATCAAAGTAACGCTAACATTACACTGAAAAATTATGCCTCACTAAGTTTTAGTTCCCTCTTACATTCTAGAGAAGAGAGAAGGAAGGAGAGGAAAGATGAAAGTGGAGGGCAGAGGAGAAAGGAAGAAGAGGGAGAGAAAGGCAGGCAAAGAACATGGTTAAATATACGAGATAGATATGACTTGCAATGAACAAAAAAAAAAAAAAAGAAAAAAAAAAAAGAAAAGTTTTAAAACTATTTTACAAAACCAGATAATAAAATGGCAAGGAACTTGAAAAAGTAGCGTAGAGGTGGTAGATGCCCTACCCCTGGAAACAGCTGAGTTCAGTTTGGACAGGGCTCCAAGCGACCTGATGCCCCTGCTCCTTGCAGGGGAGTTGGAATATGGAATAGATGACCTTTAAGGTCCCTTCTAACTCAAACTGTTCTACGAACAAGGGTCAAAGTTCACTCTGTTAAAAAGATTCAAGGTTAGGCTCCTGTCTATTTAAAATAAACAAATAAAAAAATGCATTGTAAAAGCAAAGAAGATGAAGTCTGTCAAGATGCATTTACCTTCCCTACAAATGGAAACTCACCCTACAAATAAACATGGCCCTAGAAAGATCCAGAATGAGGAAAATTTTGCTTTTTGTCAGTGATGGGCTCAGAGAACTTGTGATTTTTTAAAAGCAAGGAGGAATAACCACATAAACTTAGGGTAAAAAAAACCCAAACTAACAAAACCAAAATGAATGACAGAATGCTTTCTGGGGAAATGAACTCTCTATTTTGTTGGTTTCTGAGATACACTGAACAATTTCTAGAGTTGTTAACATTCACAAACTGGGTTCCTAACCATACAAATCCTGTGAAAGTGAACACGTGTCACACATTCAAAAATCAATTGTAGCTACAACTACAGGTTGGGTGGAGAAGTGATTCAGAGCAGTCCTGAGGAGGACTTGGGCATGTTGGCCAATGAGAAACAACATGAGCCAGCTTCAGCATGTGCTCAGAGTCCACAAACCAACCATATCCTAGGCTGCATCAAAAGAAGCGTGACCAGCAGGTCCAAGGAAGTGATCCTGTCCCTCTACTCTGCTCTCATGAGACCTTATTTGGTATAGTGTGTGCAGTCCTGGCGTCCTCAACATAAGAAGGGCACGGAGCTGTTGGAGCAGGTCCAGAGGAGGGCCACAAGGATGATAAAGGGACTGGAGCAACTCCCATACGAAGAGAGGCTGAGAAAGTTGGGGCTGTTCAGCCTGGAGAAGAGAAGCTGTGTGGAGACATCCTAGCAGCCTTCCAGTATCTGAAAGGGGTCTACAGGGATGCCCGAGAGGGACTCTTCATCAGGGATTGCAGTGATAGGACAAGGAGTAATGGCTTTAAACTGAAACATGGGAGATTTAGGTTAGATATAAGGAAGAAGTTTTTTACTGTGAGAGTGATGAGGTACTGGAAGAGGTTGCCCAAAGAAGCTGTGAATGCTCCATCCCTGCCAATGTTCAAGGCCAGGCTGGACAGAGACTTGAGCAACACAGTCTATTGTTTAGATTTAAGTCCAGTAGACTAAAGATCTGCTTTAAAATAACTGTGTCCCTTCACTATGACTGTAGGGTGGTACAAATGTTGCAATGACAAAGAACACTGAGCTGGCCACTGGTCAAGTCAGTTCCATTTATAAAGACATCAACTTCAGAAAGACAGGAGTTTGCAACTGTAACTCAACTGTAACTCAGGAGAAAAAAAAAAATAAAAAAAAAAATCATGTATACTGTGAGGATAGTTGAACACTGGAATGGGTTGCCCAGAGAAGTTGTTGAGATTCCATTCTTGGATATATTGAAACTTCCTGGCCATTCACTGAACAGAGCTGGGACAGAGTAATCCCCAGAGGTATGGCCCTTTGGTTCTGTGATCTGTGAGCTCTTATGCACACAATAGATTAATCAGCATTAGTTGCGTTGGACAGCACATTGCAGATACATCTGATGACAACGAAAGGTATTCTTCAGTATTTTCCCCATCTACTACTGTTAAGTACAAGGCTGCAATGACCTTTTGGCTATATTCTAATACATGATCCAAAAATCTTTCTATGCAGAATCCTTGCTTTCAGAGTTTAAGAAGACAAAATACAGAAGCAATGACTGACCAAAAAATAATAAAGATGTCAAAAATTCAGTCCTAGTATTTGGGACAGCTAAATACCCTTCACACCAACCCACACAACTTATTCACTCTATGTGTAATAGCATCTGTTTAAAAGGAGGGTAAGATTTGAAAAATCATGGCAGACAGGTAAAGTTCCCCATGACTGAAAAAAGGGAAATATAACCCTCATTTTCAAGAAGGGGAAAATGAGTGATGCAGGGAATTAAACACCAGTCAGTCTCATCTCTGTGCCTGGCAAAATCTTGGAGCAGATTCTCCTGGAAGGCATGCTAAGGCACATGAAAA
>WYDI02021385.1:0-51829 GCA_009867235.2 Psittacus erithacus | reverse complement strand
TCATCGGGAACTTCACCTGACTGCCATGATTTTTCAAATATGATGGACAGTGGCTTAGCAACTTCATTCTCCAGCTCTTTCAGGATCTGCAGATAGATTTCATCATGTCCATGGACTTGCACATGTTCAGGTCTTGCAGTTTCCACGAATAATACTTCAAAGACATAAACTGAGGGTGTGCATTTGGAATTGTATCAAGGTATGCAGAGCAGGAACAGGCAGCGAAACCTGCTGAGGTAGTTGTTGGAGGACTGGATTGAACAAGTGCATCCAGACATGGGTTGGATCCATCCATCCTGTCCCCCAGAGTGAAATACTCATCCTAGAAGTTCTCCCAGAAAGAACAGCCTGTGACTGAACTAGCAACTAAGGTGTCTGGACTATCAAGACTTATGGTCATTCCCTGCCTTTCTGTTATTTAGGAGAAGGGTGTGACCTCTGTGCATTTTGAAAGACTCAAAATGACTTCAAAGCAGCTGCGTAGGAGCTCCTTTGCCACACTGCAAGTTGCTGCTTATGATGAGTGTTGGATTAGTACACCTGAGGTGCCTGGATTTCTACTGCTTGGATAGAGCCACTGCCACCAACAAGGAGACTCCAGCAGACAAAGCCAATACCAGTTAGATAAGCTACAGTCATTTTTACCTGAGGTAACTGCAACAAAAGGGGTTTAAAAGAAGTAGAATGCTGTAAGACAAGTACAGGATAAGTTTAAATTCAAACAAAAATACAGTATAAGAGCAAGCAAAATCTCCAGCTGGTTCCCAGCTTAATATCTTGTAACAATGGTTTTGTATGATTAATATAAATATAGATTTTATACTGACTGTTGCCTAATTGATAGATCTATCTTCTTAGAAGTCTGGCTGTGCTCTGATTATGTGTGCTTTAAGGAAAAATACCTTCTTTTTGGGTGCTACGGTACTTCTGTAGTATGTAAATTGGCCTTAATTAAGAAATTACTAGGAAAAAGTTGCCACTGGATGGTGCTGCTTGCTATTCTAAGGAATTGATGGGATTGTCTACTGTAAAAGATATTGTCACCCAGGCTTCACTTTTTGGAGAATGTAATTTTTTGAAATAATAGGGGTCATTTTCAACACTAAGTGTAAAAACTGATTTCCAAATGTCCATTTTCTATTTTCTCTTGCCTTTTAAAACTAATTTTGAACTGCATTTTGCTCAATTTTTGAAAGACTGTCAAGCACATACGTGTTGCCCTCCCTTGCATACTGTGTATGTTGTAGTGGGTTGTTTTTTTTCCTTTCTTTTTTAAGACAGGCAATGGAACATTAAATTAGCTTAATAGAATGCTGCTGTTCAGCTTCTACCCTGCCTATGGCGACCAAAAGCCTTAAAATTTTAACAAGGTCTTAGAACACACATACACTTCTAATGCACACAAACAGGGATGAGAACCACTCAGCTTCTTTTTGGGCCTCAAGTGGTGTCTTCCTTCAGCAAGAGCAAAGGCAAAAGCAAATAAAACAGCATGAGAGAGTATAGGTGGCAGGCATGGAGCAAAATGTGAGAAGAAAGGCACAGAAGAAAACTGGAGTGAGAAAGAGAAATGTCAGTGATTAAAGACTCCCCAAAGGAACTGCTGGCTAGAGCAGAAAGCTTCCTGTAAAGGTAATGTAAGTGCTGCAGTTTGATGTACTTTTGTTCACAGTGCATGGCTGTAATTCTGTATGGTCATATTACCCTAATATTGGAAGAAGACTGACAAAAATTCACACAGGGGAAGTAAAATAGGTTTGCTTTTCTGGATTTGCTCCATGTAATTTCTTTATGAGAAATTTACAGACTGATTAGTCTTGAGGATGCTGAGATAACTGGAGATATACAGATGGTGGCATCTTCTTCAGTTTCAGAAAACATTCCAAAACTGCAAAGAAGGTCTTGCAGCCCCCCCACATTTTGCTTTTAGGGCACAAAAATGAGTGTGCATTGGGAATGATATCAAGGCATGTGGGATGAATGGAGGTAGCAAAATCTGCTGAGATAGGTGCTGAAGGACAGGATTGATCCTTGCAAGAAAGTTTTGCAAGACTGGAAGCTTGTTGCCAGGCCAGCCAGTTGATATACAAAGGCTCTGCACATGTCAGCCCACAGTAACGGTCTGGTTTATCCTCTTCTAGGTAACAACATCTGTCCTTTTTTTAATGGCTCATGACCAGATCTCTCTACTTGAGTCACACAGCAAATGTCTTTTCTTGTAGCTAAAACATGACGGAAGTGAGGTGCCTTGGCTTATAAAAATGATAATCACCCTGTCTTTCCACAGGACTCCACTTTATATTAATCTGACCTGACTCAAGGCCCTGATTTACAGAACATCAGCTCTTTCATCTCTGTATGCCTCTGTCCAATTTTACATAATGTCAAAACCCCCAAATTCATAGCAAATAAAAAGACTCACTTTCAAGATTTGACTCTGAGGGGCTCTCCAACTATCAGATGTTACTGGATATTTCCCTTCTAATGTTTCCTGAAGGTGTATAAAAGTAATTTTCTTACATCAGAGCCATCCCAACAGGTAGAGGCCAGAAAACGTCCACCAGTGGCTATAATGATAGAGATGTGACAGACTCTGAATTTTTTTTGTGTGAATCTGATAGAAATATTTACTAAGCATGATGTAATACCTTTTTATTCCCACTTGTTATTAGCAATATTCTGTGGTGGTAAGTTATTTCAAAACCAGACTCAACTTAGAAGTCTAGCAATCATTTCAATCTATCTTCATTATATATGAATAATCCCTCTTCTTGATCCTCTGATCTGTACAAATGCTGTTTCCCTCCTTACTTTCTGGATGCACACTCCTTTCTCCAGCTTTGCTTTTCCCCTGAGTTTCCAAGGCACGAAGATAAAAGTGTTTCAATAGTTTTGCTCATCCCACTAAGTAAGGATATGTTTATCCTTACATCCTTCTAGTGCTACTTTGAACCAGTTAATTTGATGTTCCATATCAGCATGAATCTTTAGCTCATCCAGTTTTCTCTACAAGTAGTGAGTGCTGGCATCACCAAGTAAAAAAGGCCACAGAGTGAAAGGATTGCAAATTGTGCACATTATTCATTCAAATCCTTTGAGCTATGGAGTAACAATACTTTTGCAAAATCTAGAAATAGCTCATAGATTTTCTATATAGAATTGGGGAATGAATTAATAAATAATTTATTCACAGAAAATAATTTGGTCTCCTTAAGTCACTCCCTCTCGCTCTCCTTCTATGCAATTGTGTTTTACATATATTTACATTGCATTGTTGTCAGCTGCTGAAACTTTCTGGCTTACAGTAGTTACTTAATCATAGAATTTCAGGGCTATTCTTCCTGGACAAAACTCCCCAAATATCCCTACTTTGTATGTCTTAGACTGCTCAATCAAGATACCATAGGAAAAACAGTAAACTGATACAGGTGTTAACTTGTCTTGGATACCATATATTATTACTTTTAATCACCTTCTGTTTAAAGACAATCATCTTGTGTAGTGCCATCTTATATTTTGAAACATTGCATTAGAAAATGGCAAATTGCTGCCTTCTATGCCTTTCCCTGAGGCAGGGTTGTTTATACCATGACTTTCTCCACTGACACTGAATTCGAGCAGGTGATTTGGCATGTTATTTGAGTGAAAACAGACATTATAGCAGAATGTCATAGGTGGGTGCTCTCTTACCTTGGGGTTGTGCAGATGTTCTTCAGGAGTTACACAGTTTGCTATAGAATCTGATGTTGCTATTAAAAAAACCCCAAACAAGTATTTTAGAGCTAGGAATTTGCCTGTAAAAATCGCTTATTGATGTATAGGGAATGTTCTGGGAGTTTTGTTGTGGTTTGTCTGGTTCCCCCCTCCCCCCCTTATTCCTCTCCCCCCGCTTACAAGGGTCAGCCTTTTATGGTGCAATTAATAAGATTGCATGTTAGTACTAAAATATGCAGCTAATGATTCCAAGTCCAGAGACGTCTCCAGTCTGTGCTCTTTAGTGATCTTGGGCATATATTTCATGCATATGGTAATACCATTATACTGAATCAACATTGGATTCTTGTAAAAGTGAGTAAGATGTTGATCCAGGGTTGGTTGGGTTTTTTTCAAGCAAGGCATACTTATGCACCGTGATGCAGTTTTGATATATTTTTACTTACTAAAAGGATATTAATAATAAGATTCTGTAACAAGTTTGACGTAAAGTCATATTTTATGATTCATGTGTCTGCATGTATAGAATACACAGAGATGGTGTCCTAATCTGCAAAGACAGAAATAGATGTTCTTGCTGTTACTGATTTTTGTAATGCTTGTAATCACTTTGGGATGCACATATCTTTCAGCAGCTGTACCCTACATGGCTGCCTCAAGAACTGATTTAGTCCACCCCTGAATACTGCATCAGTGTCACACTTTCTAAACTCTGTCAAGCAGTTCCCTTTTGCTTCATTAAAATCCTCACAAAATTTACTTGCTACTGCTTAACTAAGTAATTCTAAGGCAATTAATTTTCCATTATCATTCATTTTGCACTAGCTGTTGAGACACATCCACTGTAAGGGGTTCCCATGTGCTGGGAAAAGTGCCTCACAGCTGAAGAAGCTGCAGTACTGTATCTGCAGAGCTCGTGTAGGGAGCAGCCCAGGGGGAGGAGGGTGAGAAAGTAAAGAATTAGCTGCCATCAGCAGCTGAAGGGAACGTATGTTGATATACCTTCACTAATTACTGGTTAATAGTCTGTTTAATATAGGTGATCGTAAAGAAAATCAAGTAAACATGTTTGGCTTCACTGACTTTCATTTTCTGATGGTCTGATCTCATCTGTTCCTGACTGTGTCCTGTATTTCTAGTTTATTTGTTTATATTCTGCCCAAATTGTGTAATTTGCTAGCAGTAAAGCAAAATTTTATGAACTAAGAATTTGATGTCATTCAACTTTGAACTCTGCCCTGCAGTAGACCCACTTCAAAGTATTGCAAGGCTTTTTTTGGCCCTTGTTGTTTCCTAACATAACCTGAAATTTTCTGTTTTGTTGCTTGACAGAGTTAGGAAAAATTAGCTAAATTAGTGAGTTAAATTACCATTGTATTTCTGCAAATTTATCTAATGTCAGTTTCAGGCTTTGGGATTTATTTTCCAAACTGTAATTGCATCAAATACATGTAACATGAAAAACTAAAGTTTCATTTGTATCCTGCTAAAACAGCTGGAATAGTCCAAGGCAAAACAGACCACCAGATTTATAAAGTATGTGACAGCAAATGATAACATAATCTCCAAAAAGGGATCTGACTGAGGAAAATCTTTTCAGAGGCAGTTAGGCTATCTTCAGAATAATCTAGACTCTCTGTCTTTGACAAAAACCTCTTCTACCGCTAACCCAATAAACCCTTATTAAAACATAAAAAGGAATAGGTATAAAACATGTCAGAAAAAAAGCTATCCTAGAACAAATTTACTCTCCTTCTTTCCCACCTTGTCCCCGGAGAATAAAGAACTAAACTAGGGACTTTATAAAGTCTAAGGGGGATTTGGCTGTTGATTCTACAGAGAAGGTCTTAGGTACCTTTGAGGTAGGCGTAAAATACATAAAACCCGTATGTGGATATAGGCTTGGGGATAACTGTCTCCTGTTAAATACAGCAATGATGTTACTCTATTGAATGAAACTAATTTATCAGTAAAATAAGTAGCTCAATGCAACAGGCTTCACTGGGAAAAAAGTGAGCAAGAAATGAATTGAAGCATTTGAAGATTTACATTAAAGTCACTGACAGTCATCTTTCAACTGCCATTTATCACTTACAAATAAGGGCTTGTGGAAATAAAATATTTGGTATGATGTGTCATTTATAAAGTATCTTCAGAAGCACATTCTGGAAATATGCATGCCCTGGATTTGAGCTGAGAAATGTGTGCTCTGAAATAGCATACAGGTAACCATTCAATTGGTTTCTAAATAATTTCCTTTAATCTCCTAGAGCACTGTGCAAGATAACGTGCCTGGAATTTTGAATCATTTTCATAGTGATACTGTTGCAGTCTACAAAAGATTTGGTGAACTCTGTGCAACCATTCCAAAGCACTTTCAGAGAGATAAAGAAATTTAAATCTGGAGAAGGTTCAGGTTATCTGAGTCCAGCTTGCATTATAGCTCTGGAAAAATATATTTTTAATTAATATCAAGCACAAAAACTTGTGGTGTAAATGATATGGGTTGCTTTCATTTCTCACCTTAAAATTAACTCTTAATTAAGGACATGAGAACTATCATACAGAACCAGCATCCAGCACATTGTGTTTTATCACACAGTAAGCAATCATAAGACAAACTTTCTATAGATAATTATAAAACAAAATAACTATAACATTTTTTCTCAATCTTTGCCCATTCTGAACTGACCCTACAGCATGACACTATGATGTTGCTGTTGCCACACCTGCACTGTTGATGTCTTTGAGAGCCTCTATTTTTGCAGCTTTGGGTGCTTTCATTACTTCTATATAATTTGTAAATATACATTCCCTTTTTGAAATCTCTTCAGCTGTCAGCCTAGTGATATCCTGAATCAGTGAGCTCTATGACAGAGTCACACAATGTGAAGAGTGAAATCTGGGCTGCATTATGTTCAGTAGCAGTTTGTATCGAGATAACTGTCCCTGTATATAAAGCAAACACCATCCCTTATTGTTTCATCAAGTCAGCATTACTAGGCAATTGTCAGATAAATATAAAGATGCTGTTAATGGTGAAAATGACCCCCCTGTGAAGAAATTATAAGGCTTGTAGCTGGATTAGGAGGTGGGGAGTTCCATCTTGCAAACCGATAGATTAAAAGCTTTGTATCTTCCTTGTCCTCTCTTTTGCGTCTAAATGACCATCGCTTGGTGGGTTTTGGTTTTTTTGTTTTGTTCTGTTTTTTTTTTATTTTTTGTTATTTTTTGTTTGTTTTTTTAAGAAAACTTTCGGAAATGAGGCAAGAAACTTTTATAGTAAGTGCATTTTACACAGCGTGCTAAAACTGACTATATCTCTGAAATATGAGGATTCACAGTTGTGTCATGGAAGAAATAAGACAAAAATAAGAGCTCATTTTGAGATGTGGCTTTTATAGAATAAAGGCCACAGAGGATGGGAACATGTGAGGAGGTATTCATGTGCAAGAGAGTGGAAATAGAAATGCAGGTAAGAGGCAAGTTGTAGAGAGTGTGGAAGATTGGACAGAAGGGTTGTTATGAGGTGTGCCTGATGGAAAGAATTTTAGTGATGGCTTTTGTCAAAGAATGAGTACCATGTAGTTGAACAGTGGCCCAGGGAAGGGTTTATCAGTCTGGGGAGATGCATTTTGAAAAAAAGAGATGAAATAGAAAGAAAAATGTAGGTACCATAATAAGATCTGCAAGAGATATTGGCTATTTCAGTGTCTTTGGTGAGTACACATTACACTGAGTCTTTTGTTGGAATTCGTTCACCTTTGCTATTGAAGTAACTTTTGGCCCACCATTTCCTTCTGGTTCCATTCCTAGATTGTGCATGAGAACTCAACGTAGTCAGGCTGATGCAGTCAACCCAAATTTGTGATCTTATAGGCAATCATATTTGAAAGAGAAATGCTATGAATTGAGATTCAGTGTGACTGCCTTTGTTTGCTAGAGAATACAGAAATTTTTCAGGGACGTGAAGGATCAGATGAACACATATTATTTCTCACTTAATCTTTCCAAATGTATTTTAGATTCAGAACTCCACCAGATCTCTCAGCTTTCCTGGGGTTAAATCTCTGTCTTAATTTATTTCTGAGCTTTTTCGTACCTGAGCTTTTGTTTATGGGTACACGCTGAGATTCACACTGAAATGATACTCATCTTCCTGGCAGGCTTCAAAAGTTTTGGGTCAGATCTGTATTATTTTCCAAAATAATAATAATAATGAAATTTTAGTTAATATAATGCCCTCCAAATGTGTAGTTGATGGAAATGTGGTTCAAAGAGTGTCACAACTTCTAAGCTGAATCTCTTCAGTTCTCCATTTGCAAGCTTTTTTAAAATGACTTTGCATATATATATATATTTATTTTTTTGGAGTTTGCTTTATAGTGAAAAAATTAAAGAGTAATCCATTCTTTCCTAAACCTCCCCAAATCTCAACTTTTACATATTTACATGTCTTGAAGTTTCTGTAAGTGCGCTTTCTAGGTTTTATGTAACCATATAACTTCTACTTAATAGTTTGCTGGAATGAAGAGTTGCACATTTTACAAGTTTTTTGTAGTAGAGCTTTGCCCCTGAATAACCTGTGTTCATTCTTCAGCATACTCTTGTATATCCTTCTTGAAATGGGATTCATTCACCAGGATGAAGGAACTGACAGAATAACTCCATTTGAACAGAATTCTTTTCCCATCTTTCTGCAGAATTTAATGCAAATTTCACCCATAGGAGACAGGAAACTCTTGGAACCTGAAAATGCAGTCAGCACAGTGTATTCAATTAAATACACAACAGTGATGGGAGAAATGCTTATGTGAAAATATGTAAAAAAGATAAAGCCAGTCAAATCTTGGAAAAAAACCCATGGTATCTTTCTGAGAACTGCAAAAGAGGTAACGTACGGTGACTAGATGAGGAGAAAGCCTTCAGCCTCAGAACAGCTGAGGATTCCCCAGTATCTTGCCCTTGAGCATGCTTTGACCTGGTAAGAAGCTGGTCCCTCTCTGTAACCAAGACCTCTGCTTCTTGTCTTTTATTAGAAAGAACTTTAAGGTATGATTGCTGCAACCTGTCATCAGCCACAAGAACTATCAAATGCTCCCCAGCTTTGCAGAATCAGAAGGGCCATATGTATGTGTTCATATGAATCCTCTGAAACTGGAAATCAAAGATGAAACAGTGACGTATCGTGCATTTCTGTGGGAGCTGGTGGGAGCTGTAAGGTGTGCTATTTAGTTTTAGGTCATTAGGACATAGGATCCTTGTTCTGATCTCCTGCTTTGTCACCAGGAATAGGTTATTCTCCAGTCCATTTTGAAGAAAAACATATGAGAATGAGACAGATTTTTCTTTTGACTCCTAAATAAATTATTTATACATTTATTTTTCTAGTAATTTAGTAAATTGCTTGGTTGTTTACCATTGCTGTAAAAAATCTATGTTCAAAGAAAAGAAACAAAGCCAAATCTTATCTGTTTTCTTTTCCTTTACAGGCAGGAGGGCCTTTAGAGGTCCACATCCTACTGTTTCTTATCAGCAAAATATTTCTTATGAAATTATCAGTGAGCGCAATATTTTTAGACTGCCTTGTTTCTTTCTGAGAAATAATTCTTGTGTCTGAATAATATTTAAACACATTAATAGTAAATGCTGTTCATTAGATACGGTCTTTTGTAGTGTGATTTTCATTAATTACATTCTTACTTTAACTGAGTTATTTTACACAATCTGTGATCTTCCAGTCATAGTAGATGAAATAACTATAAATGAGCACTTGGAGGAAAAAGCATATTTTCAGGACATGCTTGCTTTTATACTTTCTCCTTTATTATTTTAAGTGCAATTTATTCATTAAATACATAGACGTGGACAAATGTCCATACAATGTAGTAATTGCTGCAGTATTAAATGAATGTCTGTGTTGTGGTGAGGGGTTTGGATGCTATTTTCAGTTGCATTGCTTGTATGCTAGAGAAACATTAGAGATAGATAGACGAGAAGTGTTGTTCAAGGCTGGGTTAGTCTATACACGGGTGAAAGCAACTTTTGAGGAACTGAGGAGGCTGTGGTAAAGGTCTCCAGTAGATTTTATTTTTGGATACAAAACACTTCATAGAGAAAATGCTGATGTAAAGAAACACTTTATGAAGGAAGAAAACTCTGTGTGAGTACAGGCTTGGCAGATCTATCTGTGCCCAGAACTGGACTTGGAAACTCACAGCCTAGTATGTTTCTGTATGTGTAGGATGCATCTGTTCCAGGTCTGAGCTATTTGCTTGGGAATTACTTTGTAGACATTGGAAATGAACAAGCATCTATAATGAATGAGGTGGACAACTTCCTGTCTTCTTTCCATGGGCTGTAAAGGGAAGCCAACAGGACTAGGCTTTTTGATCATTAAGTTAGGAAGGTGAATTGCTTTCCTTCTTGAGTCACTCATTATCAAATATAAGAAACTGGTTTTGAAGTCTCTTCTCTGCCCTGTGATCAGAGCTGAGACTTCCTAGCAGGGTTTTGCACAAGAACGTCATTTTGTGGGTTTCTTTTTTTAATAACATCCTACAGCAAGGCAGACTAATCAGCATTCTCTAGTCAGGTCTTTTTGAATGGGAATGGGGTGGAAAGAGTAAAAAACCTCCAAAAAACCCAAGAAAATCATCAACTACATGATTTTTTTTTTTTTTAAATCATATTTCCCTCCTCCTTTTTAACAGTAAGGAGATGTTTGTAGGAGTCTCTGGTCAATTCTTACCCTTTGTTGCAGATTGTCCACAGGACCCTTGCCGCGATGCTTGGCTCTTTGGCAGCTTTAGCTGCCTTAGCTACTGTTGGGGAGGTAAGTTGTCAAACTGTAAGTGCTCACGTCATTTCTGGGTATGTTGTCGTAAATTTCCATGTATTCCCTTTCACGACTGGGCACCTGACAGAGCAGAGTTTTTCAAGAGCAAGAGATGGCAAGGCAGATATTGGGATGGGGAAGCATCTTGAGGAAAACAAGTCAGCCTAGAGTATAGACAAAAAGAGTAGGAAAAAAGGCAGTTGGTGGTATTTTGTTCTGATTTGCAGGAAACTGAGTACAACTGTTTTCATCTTAATGCGGCGTTACTGTAACACTGTTATTTTCAGTAATGTTAGGTTACCAAGCAAGCCTAAATGGAAATACACTGCCTTATACTACCCTGAATAACTACACCGCATGCTTGCACCTTCCAATCCTTCCCTGCTCCCTCTTTCCCCAAACCTCCCTCCCTCCACCTCTCACATTGGCTTACTCTTAGCTGGTATTTAATGAAACCTCTGACTGATTTTCTTCATTGCTATGTTCCCATAATATTCCTTCCAGTTTGTTCATAGGTGAAGTGGTATAGTTTTGTTCTCTTACCAAAAAGGAAACTAGAGTGTACTATATAATTCAGTCATCTTTTATTACTGCAATGTTATGCAAGGAACAACTAGATAAACCAATAGCCTAATGTAGGCTTTTGATAATGACTCACCTAGGATGCCAGCAGTACTTTGAATTAGTAATAATAATAATAATAATGGTAATAATAAAGAGTCGTTTTTGTGTGCCTTGTAGAACACATCAATTTCCATCTTAGCTTATTTAAATGGTTCATTAATTGAGTGGACTTTAAATTTCATAGCTAATAAAAACTTAGGTGTTTTATGGCATTCACTGGTAATTGTATTTTGTGATTGCAGAGGCCAAGTATTGTCAAAGTGGTGGAGTGGATTGACTATGAGACACTGGCACTGCTGTTTGGAATGGTAACTAAAGCATATCTTTTGCTCTGAATGTGTTGAGTTAATCACATTCAATATAGAGATGTTTCCCTCTTAGACATTTTGTCAATTGTACTTTACTGAGACATGGTATGATGAAAGTCTGGGCCTTGAGGGATTTATCAAAAAGAAGGATGATCAGATCTCTGAAAGAGCCTTTTGAAAATGTTGATCCCTTTCCATTTTTTTCAAAATCTGTAAAATTGTGTTTAACATACTAAAAACATCCTTGAGGTCTGTAAATGGAAAGACCTGTTTAAATGCCAAGTATTATCACTCTCATTTATCTGGTTAATTTTGTTTACTCAAAACCTTCCCAAGTACAGTCTGCTGGAAAAGTTGTTTTCTTTGTCTTAGTGCTACATTTGGAGCCACAGAAAAAGCAAACCAGAAATGGAGGAAAAATATCTGATCAGACGATAATCATACATTATTTTAAACACTTTGCTCAGAGCTATTTATGGTAAAAAGATTTGTCCAAGTGCTATTAAACTCTAACACAAAATATGCAATATAAAGAAACAAAATTACAATAATCTGTTTCCATTCTGAAGTTTATTTATTTCCTGACACTGCTCCCTGCTTCCTGCCTTCCCCACAGAAAAAGAAAGAAAAAAAATCTGTTTGGAACAAAGATGGAAGGACAGGAATCTTCTCAGAAATGTGGGAAAATGCAAGTAGTTCTTGGAGCTGCTATCTTCTGCTTTCTGTATAGTGTTACTACAGGAAGCAAAGACACTGGCTTTTCTTGGTTAATGACATAAGGGAGATACATTGAGTACTTAATGTATGGTGCCTAATTTATTATTACAACTAAAATTCAACCAGACTAGTAAGACATTTACAGACTGCTTATGTTGAGAGCTAAATTTCATCGACAAGAGATATCTGGCAGCTGTACTGGATATCCCAATATGAAGGTAATTAGCTACTCAGAAGTGTGTCAGATAAGAAGGACTTTCATCAGGATCACAAACTACATTGCTTTGATTTGTGTAATAATTTGGTTGCAAGTTATTCTCTTTTCCCTCGTGTTTTGGTAGATGGTTTTGGTGGCGATATTTTCAGAGACTGGCTTCTTTGACTACTGTGCAGTAAAGGTAGGCTTGTTTTTGTACTCTTAAATTACTACTGGATTAATCAAGTTAATACTTAATCAGCTGTGTTGCCAAGCACTGTCTTTGAAGAACTTTTCTTTGGGCAGTATCTACTGATCACGTTAGAAATCACAGTGGTCAACTTGTATTTTTGAGAAATCTCTTAGTGATGAAAGGAAGCCTTGAAGGCAATTCTGTTTCTACAACAGAAAGATAAAGGCCTCCCTATGCTACACAAGCATATGGACAATATAAAGCTGAATTATTCCCCAGGATTACCCCAGGGCTGCGGTTCCACTGCAACTGCAATCTGTATTAATGTCTGACAGAGGGGGAGAGGAAATATGAGAGCTATCATTAGCTGTATGATCGTGCATGAAAAATGGCCACAGAGGTTTGCACAGTAGCAGAACCAGATTACATTAAAAGGTCAATTCTGATGGACTCGTTGTAAAACAAGTATTACCTATTGTGAAGGACTACTTCACCCAGTGCAAAGCCCAATTTTCTTGAGAAGGGTGGAAAGAAAGAAAACAAAAATCACAAGAAGAACCTCTTTGAACATAGAATCCCTAAACAAAACATGGGTGGACACAACCCCTGCCTACATAGATGCCCAGACTGTGTAGCCCTGGCCATCCTGCTCTGAGGATGGAGAAGGTGTTCCAGCATGTGGAGGAGGTGGAAGCCCTCAACCACATTAGTCCACCTGGGGATGCAGGCAGAAGATGATGGCTAAGACCTGCTCCTGCCACATCCTTCTTCATGCCTGGCATGGTGTCTCTTCAGACTTGTTTCTTCCTGTGCATGATGAAAATATTTGCTTCCAATCTCTTCCATAAAATGTTTTCTTGCCAAATTGATTAATATTGGAGAGGGTGCTGTTGGAGGTGCATGGAGTACCAATGCTCTGAGCTCACTGTCGCCTCATCTTTGGTGAAGTTATTTTATCTATAATTTTTTAAAAAACTAAGCTGGAGAGATCTAATCTCTTTGATTTTTGTTTTGTTTTGTTTTGTTTTTGTTTGTTTGCTCTATTAGGCTTATCGATTCTCTAGAGGCAGGGTGTGGGCCATGATTACATTTCTGTGTCTCATTGCTGCAATTCTTTCTGCATTTTTGGACAACGTTACCACTATGCTGCTCTTTACTCCAGTAACCATAAGGTATTTTATTGTTATGGTTTTGGACTTGGTCTCTTATAGCTAGCAATCAGTAGCAGACATGTGCAAAATGCTTGTTTGGACTTTTTTATCATCTAAATGGAAATCAAAACTTCAAATACTCCTATTGTAGTAGGGTGAAGAGCTAACATTTTCCAAGGGGTGGGTTGCCTTTTCTCTGAGTTCATAGAGAGCACATATCTGAAGCCTGTTACTCTGCCTTGGCAGCTAACTATTCTGGTTTGTCTTCATATCTGAACTGCAATAGCATGTTGCACCAAATTCTCCCCACTAGAGGATTTCTTCTTTTCTTTCCTGTAAACAGAGATAATTCTTTAATTAAAGCTGCCTTGTCCTTTGCTGGCTCATATCTCTATACAATTTTAGATACTAATTTATGTTTTAGTGAAGTCATTATGCCTTCTAATGCTGGGCACAAATAAATTAAAAAAATCTCTAGATTTCAACCAATAGCTTTGTTTTGAAATATGAGACTGAATTTTCTTCCTGCTGGTGATCATGATGCCACTGGTACAGCAGTGGTTAATTCCACAATTTGAGATTTGATATTTGGAACTTTTAATAGAGAACTGTGAATTTAATTACTTCAGATTTCTGTAAATTAATATCATGTGATTCTAGATTTAATCAATATGTGATTATAAACTGTTGCATAACCTGAACTTAACCTGTGTCTGGCCAGGCAAATCGAGTTGATCCAGTTCAGTTTTGGAACCACCTATTGTGTTTTTAAAATTATCCTGAGTGATGTAATGCTTGCAGCCATTATCACATTAAAGTACACAAAATTCTATTAAGATATGCTCCCATTTTAAAAAGTAGCATAAAGCAGTAAAAACCAATTTTGCAAGTAGAATATGTTTTAGATTGGGAAACAGCTGGTGAATGAAAGCCTCATTTGTCTTCTGTCTGATTATATTTTAAAGAGATCACTTTGCCTAACTGCAGTTAATAATTTCACCTCTAGCAGTAAAGCAACACTGGAACTATTAAACACCAAGTTTTCTTTAGCTGTGTTGCAGAATATTTTGAATTAACTATAATTTGGAATAGATTGAAATCCAGATGTCAGTGCATCATGAAAGAATTCTGTTCACAGCCACTGCTACTGTAGCATTTATTCCATTTTCAAAGGATCAAAGAATAGCCCAGGTTGGAAGGGACTTCAAAAGACTATCTGGTCCAACCTTTCATGGGAAAGGAAGCTGAGATTATCTAGCACTGTCTTCAATCACGACTTGAAAAACTCCAGTGATGGAGACTCCACCACATCCCTGGGGAGGTTGCTCTAGTGGTTAATTGTTCTTACCATGATGTTTTTTCTTATGTTAAGAGGAAATCTCTCCAAGTTCAACTTGTACTTGTTGCCCCTTGTTTTCTTCATGTGGTTCCTTGTGAAGCGAAAGTCTCTGTCTTTGTAGCCACCCTTTAAGTACTAGAGTTTTATACTAAATGTACCCCAAATACTTTATTTTTATACTACATAAGTCGTAACATTGAAGAAGGGGAAACTGTGTGGGTAGTATTTTTATTTGAATCACTGTCAAAGTCAGAACAAAATTTCATCTTGCTTAGTAAAAACAACTAATTGCCTATTTCTAAAAGCTTCATGCTGGAAGTAATTGTTTTTGTTTTTATCTTACTGCCATTGTCTTCAGCCCTTGTCTACAGCTTCACTGTGTTGCACTGTACTGTCATTGCCATGGAGATAAAGCAGAAAATCCTACTGACTCTATTAATATAAGGATTTTTGTTTCCATAGATAAGGCATAAAACATAATACTTGTTCCACTCTACATTTTGTAGTAAGCTGATAAAAAAAAAATTAATAACTACCCCTTTTTAGCTGTAGTTTATTTTCAAGATACTTTGTTATTGGGAGCTAGAAAAGGCTGATAGTTTTTCACATGGGGAATTATAAAACCAGGGTAAGTAAACAGAAGAAGTTTGATCCAGCTCTATAGCTAACATGTTCTGATTGTTTTATGCTTGGTCTTGGCCTTTCTTGGCATACGTCAGAGGCTTTTCAAGCTATCACTAAGTTCATCAAAAAGAAAGAATCATTAAAAAAAGTTAAGGTTGTGTTTTGGAGCATTCAGAAATCAAGGAGTGGTGAAGTTAAAATTACAACTGCAACTGTGGTCTTATGCAACAACTGATGCAATTGGTCCAGTTATACTACAAAGTACCCTTTAATGGCATAATTTTATGCTTTTGGAGAAATAGTGTATTTTTGCATAGTTGTTTTGTTCTGGAGATTTTATGTGCTGACATATGTGTCATCTGACAGTGTTTTTTCTAAGTTTTAAATTGACTCTGTTGTTGACAGCCTAAGTGATGGCCTGGCTTTGGCTGGGGCAGAGTTAATTTCCATCGCAGCAGCTGGCATAGGGCTATATTTTGGATTTGTGCTGGAAACAGTGTTGATAACACAGGGATGATTCTGCTACTGCTGAGCAGCGCCTATGCAGAGCCAAGGCCTTTTCTCCTCCTCACCTCACCAGCGAGTAGGCTGGGGGTGTACAAGGAGCTGAGAGGGGGCTCAGCCACGACAGCTGACCCCAACTGACCCTAGGAATATCCCATAACATATGGCATCATGCTCAGCACGTACAGCTGGGGAAATAAGTAGGAAGGGGAGACATTTGGAGTGATGGTGTTTGTCTTCCCAAGTAACTGCTTTCTTGTAGATGGCTGAACACCTGCCTGCCCATGGGAAGTGGTGAATGAATTTCTTGGTTTGATTTTGTTGCATGAAGGGCTTTTGCTTTACCTGATAACTGTCTTTATCTCAACACAGAAGCTTTTTCACTTTTACTCTTCGGATTCTCTTCCCCATCCCACCAGGGCAGAGTAAGTGAGCAGCTGTTAGGGACTTAGTTGCTGGCTGGAATTGAGTCACAACAGAGTATCAAGTTGAGCTTTTCTGCAGTATACATTTCTCTTTGAAATATAGGTTTTAATACAGACTTAGACTGAGCAGTGAAGCCCTACTCTTCCTACAGGGGAATGTGTGACAGCACTACAGTGAAAGTAATCCTGAGAAAGCATTCTTGCTGCCTACACTTCCCCGCATCCGTATAAGGTAGAGAGGGCAATAACTCAAGCATGGCATCCATCTTTACATGCTGGAACAATGCTCTGATAAGCCATGAGCAGGAAAGCAGTCATCCCCTATTCCAAAGTGCTTAAGTGTGACCTCAACTTTCAGCCTTTAATACGGCAGCCCAAGTTTATAGTCAAACACGTACTTCACAATTGAGCAGATTGTGTGGATCTGTGCGTAAACGTAATTTGTGTGAGTTGAAGTAATCTGTGTGAAGATTACTGTGTAAGTGAGCTCTGATTTTAAATGGATCATGAGGTTACCGACTCAATAGCAGTATTTGCTATATAGCAATTTTAGATGGTCCTTAGTTAATGAGCATTTTACTTTTTCTAATGGAAGAAGCATCTAACTAAAGAAGCATTAAATATTTCTGAACAGCTAAAAATATTTTGGGATTTTTTTTTTTAATAATGAGGAATCTGTATTTTCTACTGTTGTTGCATGACAAACAGAAATACTCATGGTCAAGCTTTAGAGAAGGCGAAAAGTAGGAACAGAATAAATCAGATAAACCTAGGCTGAAAGCTGAGGTCTTTAATAGATGATTCATGGCTAACAAGGAACATGTGCCATTCTCTACCCCTGCTTCCCACAAGAAAGCTAATAACTGATGCTGAGTGCAGAGCCTGTGGTTGCCCAGAATACTTTTCCATAGGTCAGTGTAGTCTGAGGACCACGGTTTAAAAAGCTGTATGATGCTGAAAATTTGAAATGCTATTTTCTGTGTACTCCAGCTTTCTCAATAGTTGATTACTTTTAGTGAAATGATTTTTTAATTATTGAATTATAAAGGTAAAAAATCTAATTTTTGCATTTACATTGCTATAATTATTGTAGCACATATAGCGTAGCACAATTAAAGCTTTAACAATATATGCACATGTAGGTATTATGTTTAAAATCCTGTAATTTTTCAGTGAAATGACTGTATTTTATAAATTTTATAATTTATATAATTGTAATTTATATAATTTATAATTTTAATGTTTAAGGTACTTTAGTCTAAGGCTAAGAGAGGTTAATTTCGTTCTCTTTATACCACAGGCTCTGCGAGGTACTTAATCTTGATCCTAGGCATGTCCTGATTGCAGAAGTAATCTTCACAAACATTGGGGGGGCTGCCACAGCTGTTGGGGATCCTCCAAACGTGATTATTGTTTCAAAGCGGGAGCTGAGAAAAAAGGTATGTACTGAAAACTGTTTGGCTACTAAAATTAAGTACAAATGTTGACTTAGTGTTAAACCTTCTCTTACCCTAGAAAGCAAAGTAAACAGAACATTATCCACTTTTTCAGCTGCACTATCTCTTTCTCAGTATGACCGTCAGGTAGAACAGAGTTATGTTTTGGAGACAATAATTGCAATGAAGAATAGACTTTTTGATATGGACTAAGAATACCAGTTTCCTTTTTCATGATGATGGTGTGGAGGATTTCCTTGTCAATTGCAAAGTGAAGAAAGAAGCAAAACAATGGAGGGCTGTAAAGAAAGGGCAGCAAGTTGAAAAAAGAAAAAAGAAAAAGATGAAAATGAAGATGAAAATACAGACTTTTTTCAGAATAGACTTTCTCTCAAAAGTTAAAAATAATACGACAATTTGATTCCTTTTTAGAAATTTCAAACTAGAAGTAATTGTCCATACACAAAACCCCACAATGTGAGAGGCTGTGTTGGCCCTGTAGACTGCTGCAAGAGACTTTGCTCTTCAGCTGCAGCCCAAAGGGATGTGGGGGGTGAAAGGAGAGTGAGTGCCCCTCCCATGCAGCACGGGCTGCAGCTGGCTCTCACCTCCTGCCAACATTTTGGTATGCTCAGGCTGCAGTGACAGATTTTAACTTTCAACACTCGTCCTTTCTTTCTTTTATTTTGTTGGGTGGCTGGTGTCAAAGAGAAGGCCTTGTGGTGGATGGGACTGCAGGACTCCAGGCACCTGCTAGAGGGACTGTCCTGGTTCCACCATCTCCTCCCATCCACATGGCCCCCTCTGCCCTGTGGACAGGCAGAGCCAGTGCTGGCGGGTGTTCATGTTTGCAGCCTTCAGCTTCTGGATGGAGCTGATGTTTGTGTGAGTTCTCCAAGCTTTCAGCTATCCCTGCCACCCTTGAACAGGAGGGTATCAAATCCCATGTCTGCCTCTGACACTGTGCTTCCCAGTATCTTTTGGCCCATCACCCACCTCTGGTGTACTGGGGGTAGCAGGGAGACAGTCTGCTCAGGATGCAAGGAGCAGATCCCTGGGATGGGGCAGCTCTGTTCTCCTTCTAGCCCTTCTACCCACACTCCCACCAAGCAGCACCACGGAAGGGGCTGTAAGGTAATGGGCACATCTTTAGGGATGCCAAGCCTGTGCTTCCTGGTTTGGCCAGTTGTCATAAACCCCCAAAGTAGATAAAGGTAAAGGAATTCAAAGTAGTGTATGTGCTAGTGTGAAAATACCTGTGCAAGTGGGATGAGGGAACTATAGTGAAAAAAATTTATATACATATATATATATTTTATTATTTTTATTTTTTATTATTTGGAGTCAATTATGTTTCTATTGCTGTACCAAAAAAGCATCTCTTCCAGTTAACTGAATACATTGGAATTAATTAAGTACTGTCCAGGTTGGAAAATGTATTTGAAAGTTCATAGTATTTAATAAACTGAATGTTTACCTTCAAAATATTTCAAATGTGCTGCAATTAGTTTGTTCAGATGATAACTCTGGAGGCTCTGTAATATTCATGGCTGCAGATTTGATAGCTAAATTTTACATATTAAATATGAAATCTGTGCAACTATTTAAAACTTCTTTTCTAAAAGAGAATAATTAGCACCTGACAGGCAGGTCATTTTCCTAAATACTCCGAAACTCATCATCTTTGTAGAACCTTTAGAAGTGGCTATAAACATGGGAAGCAATTAAGCAATCATGTTGAAAGGAAACAATTTTACATTTCTTTTGAATAAGATATTGATAATTTTAGGAGGACGCAGATGTATAAATACAGTAAGAATGTGACATTATAGCAAATTCAGTATTTGAAACAAGCAAAAAACTTTCCAAATGTTTTCACTCTGAGTTGTTTTCACATCTTTTGCTGCATCACAGAAATAAGGATGTAAGAACATTGATCAGATTTAACACAGGACCATGGAACTTGTACTGTTATTTTCCTATATTCTCAACAGTTATAACTGTCTATATAAATATTTTTATATAGATCACAGTCTATGGTCAGAGACCTATCCTTGGCCCTGAGGCTGAGTGGCATGGACCGGCTTATGTTCTCACTGCTTAGAGCTCACTCCCTCTAAAGAAGATTTGCTGGGGAGAGCTCTGGCAGGAGTAACTGGATAAAGCCAGGAGGGAGGGCAAGGAGGGAGCTGGACCATCTGGCCTCTTACAGTCTGAACTGTTGAACTAATAGCTCAAGTCTTAATTTGTCCACCTGCTCCAGGATGCTTTCTTTTGTTCAGAAGAAGAAACATAGTTGTTGTCTTGTCTCGATAACTACTTCTAGCAAAGGTTGCCATGAGGAAAGGCTATATGATCAATTGCAAATCTGCCTCTGAGATGTGTAGAGTGCCTCTGAGATAGTAGGGTGCCTCTGCTACATTTGTACCAAGTAAACTTTTTTTTTCTTTAAATGTCTAGAGGTAAAAGTTCTTGGATGCAACAATGGCATTTTTGGAAACAGGACCTCATGCAGTATTTTTTATACCATCTATTATGATGTTTTCTGCAGAAAATACCAGAGGTTTACCTCTTTTTAGTATCATAGTAGTGTTTTTTTCCATTCTAGGAAATTTTTCTCTTAGATATTTCAATTAAAAATCCCCTTTCATCCTCTTGCATTTCCTTTTCAGTGTTATTTTTGCACAGTAAGCACACAAATACTTGGACAACTGCCCCTGTAGGAGGCTGAAAAGTGTATTGCACCATGTAAGCAATCATTTTGTCTATTTTATTAGGTGCAGACAGTAGGAGCATTTTGCCAGTCTTCCTGAACACTTACTGTTGTACATCAGCCTCTAAGAGCAGCCTAGTAAAATATTGTGCAAGTTTACACTTTCTTAGGAAACCTTGTATTTTAAATCAGTACAATATGAAGTGCAGCCTTGTTACTTTCAGTGCTGTTACTGGGTTTTAGTATTAGAAATTCTTTGTAGTGCTGGAGAGATTTTTCTCCCTAGGTTCTGGGGAAAACTCACGTCATATTAAGAATATTTTATTTAAACTATATGTGAATAAATATGCTTTATGTTACAGTTTACTCACTAAAATGCAAGGGTAATTCCGTTTATTCTCCTTAAGATGCAAGTGGATGCCAAAAAGATATTTTTATGTGTAGCAGTGGTTAATATATAATACTGACATTTCCTGTCAATCATGCCTAGAATCAGTGGAACTTTTGCATAGGAGGAGAGAAAGATTTGTTGTAGTCTTGCTTGCTCTTGGAATTGGAAGAAGTTTCAATAAATAGCATTTACGTTGTGATTTAAGTGAAGGCAAGTAAGAGTTTTCATAAAGAGCAAATGGAAAATCTTTCAGTGAATACTGATCATGCTTTAATTTTTTATTATCTTCCAAGTACCGCTACTGAGTGGCCATTGTTAGAAAAATCACAATTTTTTCTAGAAGAGATATATGCTTCAGATTTGGGGAACTCCATTTTTATGTGCGCAGTAGGGCACAAGCCATTTTGAAATGGTCACTGTTTTCAGAAAGTTGAGCATGAAGTTCTCTGTGTTCGGGAACTTCACAAGTATCTACAGTCACACCTTTGAAATCAGAAACAGCTTGTGCTCTAAGCTTAGGCTGTGATTACATGATTACATGTTCTTTAGAGAATGGATGGTGAATAGGTCTCCAGAGCAAAATGATGGTGTGAACGTAGTGTACACTAGAGCATTTAGCTTTAATCTGCCTAAAAGATATAATGCTAAGAGCAAAGGCAGTTTTAGCATGTGCTAGCCACTGGATTATATCCTCTTATTTACTGTCTTAGCATGTGATAAAGCTTGTACTATTAATCTGATGTTTGCTGAGGATTTTGGGGTTTCGGCATCACACTCAGAGTTATTCCTGCCATTTAACAGGAATTTCCTGGAAAATGACAGCCATCAGGTTCTCCTGTTCTGTTTTTCAGAGGCTTTCAGCCTTCATGCTGGTATTTAGTATGATGAGATATTAGTTGATTATATTTAATGAAAGGTTGTGGTGCCAAAAATTTATGAATAAAAGTAGGTAATTCTGAAAAATGGTAGAGAGAAAATCTTATATATGAATCTATAAAGGTATTTCAAGCACTGCAAGATTGTGAAATGGGTTCCCATACTTTACTGGGCAATTTTTTTTTGCTGAGTTTGCTGGATACAAGCTTAAGAGTAGTTAAAACTACCCTTTCATGTAGATGTTTCATTGATTTCTTTTCTCAAGAAAAAAATAAATCCTAGGTAAGGTATAGGAAATAAAAATTATGGTTTTATGGCTGATTTCAGATTTTTTTCCCACCTTTGCATGTAGTAAGCAAGATAAAAAATGAGGTTTGTCAGTGTCTTTGACAAGAATTATCTTCATGTAACTGTGTTAGACCATCAGCGATTTCTGGCTGAGACATCATGAGCTGTTCCCCCTGAGACAAGCTAGATCTCAGTCACTCAGCTGGAAGGGATGTTTAAACCAATGTAGAAATAATAAATTACTCTTCCTCTTACTCATTTTATGAGTTTTAAAACATTAGGTGAAGGGCATGCTGGCTAGAAGCAAAGTATTTGCTACTCCCTGAATTACTGCACCTAGCCATAATTTTTTGCTTTCTCTTTGCCCTAAAGTGTCAGATTTCTTCTGGAAAGATCTGAATTACTAGAAGTTAATTTCATACTTCCAAAAGCAATAAAAACAAATAAATAATGATGATAGAAAGTTAATGTTTTAGCAAAACAGTGTGGTACTTGCTCCTAACATGAAATTGATGTATTTGACTTCGCATTTAAAACTGTAAGTCAAGGAAAGATGCCCAGTCTGTTTCAGTCCTGAATCTGTAGGCAGTGGAACCTTTAGGCTGCTGTCTTGCTAAATCAGAATCTTTAGATTTGCCGTTGACTGGGAAACGAGAGAAATCTAGCAAAATCGGCACAGCCTCAAGTAAGGGACGTTTGAAGCCTGTATTGTATTTATCTGATGGATTGAAATCTCTTGGGAGAAAAGTGTTTCTTGCCTGTTGTGCATGTCAATTCTATTTCAGTCTATCGTGAAAGAAAAAGAAACTCTTTATGAAAATGACATTTTGTTGTGTGCAGCAGACATGTGGAGCACTTTACT
The DNA here is from genome assembly GCA_009867235.2 of Psittacus erithacus. Classification (NCBI taxonomy): domain Eukaryota; kingdom Metazoa; phylum Chordata; class Aves; order Psittaciformes; family Psittacidae; genus Psittacus; species Psittacus erithacus. Next base: position 28,630 of record WYDI02021385.1, on the reverse strand, counting down.
ATGTTTTTACAATGCTGAATCCTGGCCCCAGCAGTGCAGGCAGCTCAGGAGGTATAAAATGTGCTATCCACAGCCACAAAGGGTAAGAATGGAGGCTCTGCAGAGGTGTTACATGCCCTTTCTAGGGTGTGGGAAAAGGAGTAGGAGCAATTGGTGAAGTAACTGTGACACAATTTTGGCATCCTCTGCTGTATCTCTGGTACAATGTGAACCATTTATTCTCTTAAAGTTTCCCAGGGGCTGCTAGTTGACTGCTACCTACCTGACAATGTCTAGTGTGAAATCTACCTTCTGCTTCCCTGAAACCATATTCTGTGTGCCGCAGAAAGGCTGGTGCTAAGCAGCCAGGCGAAGGCATCAGGGTGGGCAGTGGTCTGTTTTTCACTGGGATCCCTTCTGATATCAGGCATAAAAAGGAGTGCACTTGGTCGTCCTCAACCTCCTCATGGCTGTGGGGTACTAGTTGTCCAAGGCTAGCGATTGTTAGGGTACATTTTCTCTCACTGGTTCACGTAGATCAGTGCAAAGAGGTAATGGGAAGGAAAGCCAGGAGCCAAGGACGGGAAGAGAACTGAATCCTTGCACTATCCCAGGCAATACTGTCATGCAAGCTCTTTCCTGAAATAAGAGCACTCCATGTTAGAAAACTATTTATTTCAGTGGAAATGGAAAGCTGCTCTGCATTAGCAGCAGAGCAGCAAGTTTTCTTTTCCCCAAGGACTTCAGAAATGAGAAAAATCAATGGCGTAGTATTATGAAGTTTAACAAACTCCTGAGATATTCAAAGAAAGTAACCTAGCTACTCTCTTTGGAAACTTTGGGTAAGTTCCTAGATAGGATGCCAAAAAATCTAGTTGACGGTATTTTTGTCTTGTGATGATGACTGTTAATCCCTTTCAAGGCTCATCTATGTCAGTTCTTATGTCACAAAGCTGTGTTAATCCTGATTTTTGTTTTAAGAGTATTGTGATCTCTTTTTCATTTCAAGTCTTTTGAATTTTCAGTCAGACCTGAAACCTCCTTCTTAACCTCAGCATTTTAGTTCTCCTTCTAGGTTGATGACATTTTTCCTTTTTTGTAGAGAAATTAGTTTTGTGGGTTTCAAGTGACACATTCTTGTGCTGTATTTTTTGTTTGAGAAGCTTCTGCATTGTGGCATTTCAGTAACAAAGCACAATTGTTGATGTGATATTCAAAATGTACAGCTAAGTGTCTTTGTAAATCTTTACATTTGTTTGCAATGAGCCACATTCTTAAATTCAAGTTCCATTGGCCTGTGACGGAGGCATTACGTGTTTAAACTTGAGCATTTTCAAGGATTTTTTGGCTTCCTATTTATCTTTTTTATTTTCTACAATAGCAGCTATCTTTGTGCCTGAATATCTCTGCAGAGAATTTCTGCTGGTATACTTTGCCTGGTAGCTGGCATACTTTGCCTGGTAGCTGGCATCCTTATTCATGATGTAGGCACATTGCTGCCAGCCCAAGAAAAGCTTCATCTCCATTGCTTTTTGCAAGACTAGTTGAGTGTTTTAAAATAATTTTCCTCTTTCTGCTAATTCTGGTTTGAGATATATTCTGACCACCCCTAATTACTTTATTGCCCTTCAACCAGCAGTTTCCCAGTTTGGGTTTGTTGGATTTTTTTTTTTTTTCCAGTCAGATATAGGCAGATTTTGTTATTTTGATGTAGCTTCAGTGTTTTTACAGCTTAGTTCCTTTCAGCTTCCTACCTCTCGTTAGGCCATTTTAGAGACCAAAGAAAACCGAATGTTTATTTTGCATGCTTCCTGAACTATTTAATGGCACACTGTCAATACTTGAAAAATTTCTGAACCAAGGCCAGTTCAACTTGATTTTAAGTATTCCATTTTTTTTTCTGGGCAAAATGTTGTGATCTTTCTTTTTGTGTATAATCTTCACGGTAACCCATATATAAATTAAATTTATTATCAATTTTAAATGGCTGTAATTAAGGAAATACACATGGGGAATATGGACTTTATATACTTTGGCAGCAGGTCTTAGACACATTGAGCCTTTGCAAAATGTTTTTTTTTTTTCTCACTGCTATTTGTAAATTCCTAGAGCTATGAATGAGCTATGAATGTTGATTTCACCCCTCATAGAAATGCTAGCTCTGATTCTTGACTTGATGCCCAGAGGCCAATCTTTATGAGCATTTATAAAAATTGGCTTGTAAAGTCTGTCTTGCAGAGATGTCAGACATTTGACTGGCTGACCTATTAGCTAGGCAAACTGGATGAAAGTATATTATTTTCCTTTGTGGTGCCATCTTTTTCTGTCCAATTCTTAAAATAATCTTATTCTAGTTCCTGAAAAGTCTTCTTTGTGCTTGCATAAAAGAAATGGCAGTAGCTGAGTTGTAATGAAAGGCCAGTGAATGAACTGGTATACAGTTTCACCTTTTAGTGGCCGGAGAGTAGGAGAGGCAAGGAATCTACTGTTAAATAGCAACTAAAGATGATTTTCTTTAGCTCATGAAACTGAAACCTGTATTTTTAATAGTACCAAATTCTAATCCTCTGTCAGCATATTTATGGTTTGAGATTTACTTAGGTGCCTGCAAACTATGGATTTTTTGCAAATAATCATTAATCTTTACCTGGCTACAAAAGTTCTTTATGACTTTAATTAGTTTCTTGTGTTGTGTGTTATTTTATTATGCCCTGGGGTGCAATAGAAAGAACACTTTTTTTCTTTGTGGTTTTGGTGGTGGTTTTTTGTTTTTTTTTGTTTTTTTTTTTGTTTTTCTTTTTTGACCTAGAGGCATTTTAGCTGGGGCATTTCTACATAAATTCTTTTAGTAGGAGACAATATAAAAGAACAGACATTTAAGGTAGTAAGTCTCCAGTAGCCTTAACACACAGGAGTAGTATCATCTGATGCTGCATGCGAAGCTGGTTTTAATATGTGTTGGCATTTCAAAAGGTCTATAGGTAGCACACAGGTATTTGGTAGAAGACAAGTCACTACAGAGACATAGAGTTGTGGCACAGGGAGATCCCATTACTTTCTAGAGTTTCTGGAAAATCAGTAAATTCTTCAAAAATTCAGTTTGGACAACCTGAGCTACCCAGGTCTTGGACCATGCTTTCTTTCAGGTGTCAAAGATATGCTCTGCTGGGATGACTGATTCAGACAACCTTTGCTCTATATAAGACAGTTCCTTGATACAGAGGAATCACTTAGATGTGATTCCTCTTGGAGCTTCATGGACAGCTTTTGAACAGGCTAGTCAGGACTAGCTGGGATTTCAGAAAATCCCAGCCCAAAGGCTAACCCTGATCCGCTACAGTGTGTGTAATATGGTATCATGGAATGATTCAGTTGAAAGAGGCCTTGGAGGTCATCTAGTCCAACATCTTACTCAAAGCATGGCTGTAAAGTGTCTAGAATTATACAGTAATAGAATTATTGTAAATATCCATGTTGTTATCAGTTTAAAACAAAAGATGGTCATTAAAGTTTAACTATTTCTGCAATTCAGTGTGATTTAAAATGAATTTACAGTGGTTTAAGTGAAAAGTGAAAGTTAATTATTCAGTTTGGGATTGTCTACCCATGTAAGGAACACTAAATGTACTCCAGAATAACTCGTAATGCTATATTTTAGTTTTCTGAATTACATTGTAATGTGGCTTGTCTCCTTGAAAGAGATGAAATACAGCTTCCACTGACTTGGAACTTACTTCATTGCTTTATATTTATTATTGATTGCTGAGGTACATACAGTTGAATACTTTTCCCTGTAGGAAATACAGAGAAACAACTGATTTTTAATTTAGGCTTTCATTTTTATTTCCAGGGATTGGATTTTGCAGCCTTCACAGGTCATATGTTTGTTGGCATCTGCCTTGTTGTTCTGGTCTCCTTTCCTTTCCTCAGGCTTCTTTACTGGAACAAAAAACTTTACAATAAGGAACCAAGTGAAATTGTTGGTAAGTGGCAGTGTGAAAAAATTATTATCACTACACTGAATGTGCTAAATAGAAACTGAATAGTGCCTATTACAGTGTTGTCCTCAGCTGAAAGTGCTTGCTCTCCTGCAGTCTCTGAACATAAATTTTTAACTAATAATTTGGGTCTTATTTATAGTCATGATATTTTCTGACTTCTAGAAATGGATGTTTTTCTGATGAGAAGGTTGATGTGCTGACCTGAATTATTAAGAGTCTTTCAAAATTTATGAGGATATTTTACGTAATTTATAGCCATAGGCTTGAATACTGGTGTGTTCTGTATCACAATAGATAACATCTGCTCAAGATGCTGAGTTCACAACCTAGCTTTAGAAATATTTCAGGTTTCCCTTACGACAGGCATAGTGTCATAGCATTGCCTCTCTGCTGGTTTTGTTCCACTGGATTTTTTCAGCAATCTTTTCCTGGTCTGTGGTCTCTGAAGGACATTTCCTCAAAAGTAAAACTTTCCAAGTTCTTTCCAGCTTGCCACTGTGGCTCTTCCAATTCTAAATTTCCCCAGTGTATAATTTCTATAATTCAGTAGGAATAAATCTATGTCTTTTTTAGGTTTCTCACCTCATCTAGAAGCCTTGCTAAACCTGTTTCAATGGCTGTTGACTATGTTAGTCCCTTTTTGCCTTCATGCTTTTATGCTTTTCTATTCAGTTGTTTTGAAGTATTCATCTTTGTTCTCAGGCTTCTGTTCAAGTGGTGAAATGTAACAGTAGCCCCCAAATGTTCACAATTTCTTTACAAGGTAGGAAATAATTCATTATAATTTCTTAGCAAGCTTTGTGCCACTAAAACACATAATCAGAATAGATGGGTAGTTAGCTCATCTTCCTATTGCTCTTTTTCTTCATGGTGGACTAAAAGCTCATCATGAGCCAGCAATGTTCACCTGCAGACCAGATGGCCAACTGTATCCTGGGGTCAATAAAAAGCAGTGTGACCAGCAGGTTGAGAGAGGTGATTCTGCCTCTCTACTCCACTCTTGTGAGAACCCACATGGAGTACTGTGCTCAGCTCTGGGGTCCTCAGCACAAGAAAGACATGGACCTGTTGGAGTGAGTCCAGAGGAGGGCCACATAGATGATCACAGGGGTGGAATACACCTTCTGTGAGGACAGTCAGACAGTTGGTATTGTTCTGCCTGGAGAAGAGAAGGCTCTGGGGAGACCTTAGAACAGCCTTTCAGTACATGAAGGGATCTTAAAAGAAAGATGAGGACAGACTTTTAGTAGGACCTGTAGTGATAAGATAGGGGTAATGGTTTTAAACTAAAAGAAGATAGATTCAGAGTAGATACAAGGTTGAGAGCGGTGAACCACTGGAACAGGCTGCCTGAAGAGGTAATAGATGCCCCATCCCTGGAAACATTCTAGGTCAGGCTGGACGGGGCTTTGAGCAACCTGATCCAGTGGAAGATGTACCTGCTCACTGCAGGGGGATTGGACTAGATGACTTTTAAAGGTCCCTTCCAACCCAAACCAGTCTGTGATTCTGTATCAAAATGTAAATACAGAGCAAGTTCCTACCTGTTCTACACAGTGCCCAAGAACGAGAATCTTTTGGGGCAAAGATCACCCCTGGAAAGGAATTATCTTTTTGTTGGGGAGCAATGGACCCTTTATAACCTTCCAGACAAAACCCTATGTAATTAGACATCATTATAAAAATGATTACTTTCATTTTTGCCTGGAAATGTGTTATTCAATTGGTATTCAACATTAGGATTTTTTTTAACTTCATAACTTTATTAGTTAAAAAGAATTAGCTTGCTTTTAGTAATTTCTTATGTTCCAATAGAAGTCATAGCTTCATGGACATTTCCATTAATAACTAGATTTATTAGATGCTTAAATTTTCTTTAAAAGTGCCAGCTTGCAAGGTGTCTTGAGATAAGTAATATCTAAACAGAAAATTCATTCTGTCAACTGTGAGCAATTTTGATCTTGACATAATGGCATTATTTTGTGACTACATAGCTTGGAAAATAGATTTTTTTTTTCTTTCATATATGAATTTTTAAAACATTATTTTGGATTTCTAAGAAATCAAGCATGCCTAACTTTTTTTCTTAATTTGAATAGTACAATTTACTCACTGACATTATATTTCTGCCAGTTAAACACTGTACTAATGAAACACTAGCTAGCATATTTCCCGCAGTTCATCTTTTGGTAATCTGTTACTTGCAGTTTAGTGTGTTCATATATAGCAGTCTCCTAATCAGCATACCATGTGTTATAATCAGCTGCCTGCCCATTACTGTGAAGCTAATCAGTAGCTGTTCAATTAGAGCAAATGCTGAAGAGCTGCTCTTTCTATTGACATTTTCTGTGAAAGGGGCAGAGAAAGTCACCAACACTGCTCCATTAGGAGGTAGCTGTTGCAGTTTGGATTTGCAAAATGTGCTCCAAGGTGCTTTCAGGGGTCCTTCCATCTCAGGTTGCAATGATTCTGTGATAACTTCAAACGGCTTGTTTGAAGCAGCTGTTTTAATCAACTGAATACCAGCCTTCTCTCACCCTGCCCCCAATTAGCAATTGAACAAGATATGTGAGACCTAATTGGTGTATTATGATACTCCCCAGATCTCTCCCCGTATGCCATGTGCTTTAGGATTTTTTCTGTTGTTTTAGGCTACACGTATTATTGAAAATGCATAAGCACTAATTTTAAGAACAGACCATGCTATTATTCTGAAAATACATTGGCAGATTAATTTCAATGCTGTGTGCTACCAGTGTCTTTAAATTGTTGCCTTTCAGACTGAGCTGCAGCACCTGTGCAGCAGAAAAAAACCATGTTCCTTCCCCAGAAGCTACTATCTACTTGCAGTAGCTTGAAGCAGGGCATATTATAAAAGAAAAAAGAATCTAAAGAACTCAGCTGTGAGGGAGAAAATCAAATGCTTTTAAAAAGCTTAAGGGATATTTTAAGGCCTTTTTTGAGTGTGACTTTCAGCTGATAAACCTGCACCTTGTTTTGTGTGATGGAGAAAAAGACACTAGGGTTAGGGTAGAAAGCTGAGAAGGTTTAAAAAGGGTATATATATAGTTTCCTAAAAGAATATCTAAGGGGACATAACAACATCTGAGTGTAACAGGAATTAAACTTGCTTCCATCCCACCCCCCCAAAAAAAAACAACCAACACCTTGAAATCAAAGTTTTTTCTTCCCTTAAGTGTTAACAATATATTATTTTGCCCATTATTCCTGCTGGTGTGGCTCACTTCAGCAGCTGGGAAAGTACTCCTATGGTAGTATGATAGTTAGCATGGAAAGCCAAGAACAGAAGGAATTTTCTAATTAATCATAGTCATGTGTAAAGTGCTTAATGTGGGAAAAACACAGTGCTGTTTCTCACAGTGTGAAATGTAGCAAGCAGATGAGTGGGCAAATCTCTTTCTTTCTTCCACGTGGAGCTTTACAGCTGCTTCTCTAAGAGAAATAAAAAAGAGAGAAGGAGGGGAAAAAAAAGAGATACAAAACCAGTAGTGAAAAGGTAGAAAGTCTAGAAGAGGAAAGAAGTAGGGGAGTGATAATTGAGGGTTGTGAGACATGTACAACCAACAGGATTGTGCTGCCTGCAAGATGCCCAGGCACTGTTCCCATTCCTTTGAGTACAGACTGCTCGCATTGGTCCTCATTTTGAGTGAAACCATGAGAAGAATAGCAGAGCTAAGGGGATGGTCAAGAGGGAAAACACGGTAAAATTAAAAAACTTGTTTAGCATTTAATATCTGGTGAGTTTCCAGACATCTCCTCTGTGCCGATTGACCAAGCACAGGCATTGTCAATTGTAATTTTAGCTGAACAGAAGGTATAGCTCAGTGCTGTTGTTTCTAGTTTGTCCCCTTTGTCAGTCACATCTCTGAGATGCCTGCCTGGAGGAATGGTCCTCATCACAGGTGGCCATGGCTAAAAGGTTAACAGCTTTGTTGTTTTCTCAGGGCATGGGATGTCCTGGTGGCCTCTGTGTTCTCTAACAACAGTGCATGTCCTCATGCCATGCCCTGCAGTGTAATTTACAACATTTTGGTTTAGTGCTGCGGAAGAACAAATGTGATGACTAGCAAGATAACCCCAGTGTTGCTTCAGCTTGAACTGAAAAAGGCTAATAATAATGATAACGATTATAATAATGTCCAAGGCCATGAGGACACCACAGGGGCACAGAGGGCACCATGGGTAAGGTGTTATGTAGCATCAGTATAACCATGTGTTTTGCTCGGGATCAGAGAACAGTCAGCCCTATTTTAGTTAGTAACCTCTTTGTAACTATAGGAACCAGTTACTAGTTTCTTGCTAGAATCAGTGGGAGGTACATCAGGTACCTAGCTGGATTAAGTACATCAACAAATCTCAATCACGAGGAGTGTCTGTACCTATGTAAATACTGTCTAGCAGCCCAAAAATCATTATTGGTATTAATGTAACGAAAATAGTGGTCTGTCCTCACTTGCAAGTTTATTCAGGTGAAGAAACCAGCAGGCAGATTATACAGAAAATAATGCTCAAGGGAAGGATTTTTTCAAGATATTTTCAAGCATTCAACTACAAACTTAATCTGGATAGAAATTTTGAAATATGCATTGCAATCTACTGTCCTCACCTGAGGTGCTAAATCATGGGAATATATGGGAAGCATTTCTTAAATCTTGAAGAAAAATGAGGAACAAGAAAATGTTCTTGGTGTTGGTTTGGTTTTGGTTTAGTTTTTGTTTTTTAATAGTTATCATTTTAACTCTCCTACTGTGGATGGTATCATGCTAATTAAAAGATGCGTCTTTCTTACGAATTATCTTTCAGTCTGAAACGAACATGTAGTCTTACAGTCCCTAAAGAATTTGTGTATACTCCTTTTTTGATAATGTATCAGGATCCACCTGGGTCATGGTTTTATGTTTAAAAATATGGAATAGAAATCTGTCTTTTAGTATTTGCACCTTGAGCTGCTGTTTTAATTGATCATTAAAAATGAATGAAGGAATGAAAATAAGTGTAGGCTTTTTACTTTACACAGATTCAAGATTTTTATATTTTTTAAACACTTTAAATCATTTAATGTTTAAAGACCTGTAAATCCTTTGAACTGCTTTAGAGATGGTGGAGTATTCCTTTTGGAAAAAAGAAAATATCAATCTGTCTTTTCTTGTTTTTAGATGATAAAAATAGGATTCTGACATTACAGAATAAGGGAAGTATGAGAATCTCATATTATTTGCTTAGTGCATTGGAAATATAGCCATCAAAAGAAGGCAACTGTAATATTACTTTACCTTATGCAGAAAGAAAGCATAATACAGTGGCATTTTGAATCAATAGAGCAGCACTTCACAATTTATTACACACATTTTTCATGGAAGGAAGTAGTACCGAAAAATCACTGATGGAAGGTGAAAACTGAGGAAGTGATATGTCCTGTTTCTTTTACAGCACTTCTCTCCTTTGATTTTTGGGTACATACCACAAACGTGAAATGATTGTACAGATATACACTGATTGACAAGACCTGTCCTTTTCATTAAGTGCTTTGATGAAGCTGCAACAAAATTTTTCACTTTACTCTGATAGTATTGAAGCTCATAAGATCTTCCTGATATACAGAACTGAAGAGAACCATTGAGGCTAATTTAATGCATGCTCTGTATCTGTTTGCTGCAGAGAGCTTTCACTGTGATGATGTTTCAAATAAAAAAAGTAACCTTGACAGATTTTGAAATTATCCCTGCCATAAGCCAAACTTATTAGTCACCATTTATACATTTAAACCAGTTGCTAAATATATGATGAGTCTGAAGTGTGCTTCATTATTTTGCTCTTTATTTTTTCCTATAAAAATCATTATTCGAGACACTATCTTTCGGATTATGAGTTGTCCTCTTGAGGCTGTTTCACTTCATGATTCTTTTTTCCTGAATAGGACTTTGGGAATACCATTTGTAAGTGGTTTCTTGTGGCACTTTGTTTTTTTTTTGGTTTGGGTTTTTTTCTTAGATTGAAAGGACTTCAGCAGTTGTTATGTTTGGTGCAGCACTAGTTGCCTGGAATGTATCTGTTCACTTTTGAGCAGAGGAGAATGAATTGAGCAGAGATTTTTTTAGTTGTGAGACTTGTACTTTAATGGAAAACATTGGCTAAATTGGTTTTCATGTCTGACAGTTTTGAATTAAAACTTTTTGATAATAAGTAAACCAGAATTACTTGCCAAAATTTCAAACCTGATGAAAAATTTCTGAAACAAACTACACTGGAGTATAAGATAATAAAATGCTTGAAATACTTGACCCTTGATTTCTCATGACCCTGTGCCATTCTCAGGGTAAAAGAACTGAATATTGTGATTCTCAGAGTCCTGCTTTTAAAAGATGGGGAATTGCAGTAGAGGAAACTAAGGGACAAAACTGCAAGGACTGAAATAACTTTGCTGCTCTAAGTCTGACTTACCCAGAGATGGGAACAGAGCTGAGAGAAATCTCATCCCTCATTCAGGGACAAACTAATTGAAAAGTAATGTATGTCTTTATCAACCATTCTGAAATGTTATAAGAGCTGTAATCCTCTTTAATATCTGCAGATTACTCCATCTGACTGTTATGTGACCATCGTAGTGGTATTAAATTTACTTTTCTCTTATAAAATGTAGCAATAGGCTTGTAGTGTTGTATATTGTTTCAGTAGCTAAAATTATAGGGGGGAACTCAAAGTGCCTTGAGGAAAGCTTTCAGTTATATTTTGAAGGAGAACAATACTTACTATTTTACAGCTTTCTGAACAGCCTAACTCCTAGGGCTGCTGCAGCCTGCCCCAGCTTGCCTGGAAGAAGATTCCTGGGAGGTGACTTAGGTGTATGGTGCCCTCTGAGATTTGCAGTTTTCTGCCAGGTTCCAGCTGCTCTACTGCAGGGATGAGGATGACCTGTAAATCCTGTGCCATGGACACAATCCCATGCTAGGCAACTGAAACAGCATTAGGTGCCATGGTGACCAAATGGGGCTCCAGCTGTTGGACTCTGAGTTGAAAAGCTTATATAAATGCTCTATATTGCTTTATGTAGAGTTGTGCAGACTTTTTGCATTCCTTTTGAAGTATTTAGCTGAATAAAACAAAGCGCGTTTTGTTGCGGTTTTGAAGACCCTGCAACGTCTACGCCTCTGCTTAACTTTAACCACTATTGATGAACTAGACTACTCAAAAGAATAAAGACAAGAACATTTCAGGCATTTTTTGTTTCTTTCCCGTCAGATTGAGAGCCTTATGCTTGTGTTCTATTGAGGGATGCTGCCTCTAGGATTGAGGCATGAGCTGTTGAGCTGGAGTATTCCTTGAAGTAAATTCTTTCTACACTTGGTTTTCACCTTTCTGACTTAGTTTCTGTGCTTTTGAAATGGAGCTAACACTTAACATCTAATAATGCTTAGAAGATTAATTGCATTAATCAGGGATTTAAAAAAAATACTTAAAATTATGGATATTGCTATTACTAGATTAAGCTAGAATTAATGGTACTTAATCTGCTTTTCAGTTAACCTTTAAACAGAAGTATTCTTGATCTGAGAGGTTAGCAAAGAAACATAATTGCTTTAGTGAAGAGTTAAGCTATAAAAGCATGTGGAGACACCATTCCTTTCACAGGAACATGTTTTATATGTCATTAGTCACAGCCCAGCAGTGCAAACTGTGTTGCTTGCAAAAACGTAGTTAATGTATTTAGTGCACTTGCAAGTTAAAAATTGTCATTTTATGATAATTCTTATCATCTCATCAAGGTTGGTCATGCTCTTCTGAGTATCTTCAATTAACGAGACTGGCCTTTTCAGATTCTGAGATTGGGAATTAATTACATTCAGTTTTTGAGGATGTCTTCTTTGTTATTGGCAGTCAGGTGGAATGGAATGCATGATTACTTTAAGTGAAAATTAATCTGACTATTAATTGTCAGATTGCAGAAATAATAAGCATTTTTCAATGAAATTTAATGTTTACTAAAATGCAGAAAATCTAAAATGTTACAGCCCAGGTCAGTAGCTGAAACTCCATTAACTTCAATGGATCAGGCTGTCATATCTGTGGCATAGGGTTTACATATTTGCTGATCCTTCATTTGATACTAAAACTAACCTAAAAACTATTATTTTCTTGTTGGAAATGGACTTTCTGTGGAAAAAAAAAGAAAGAAAAAAGTGGGTTTTTTGGGTTTTTTTTTGGTTTTTTTTTAGTGTGAAATAATAGTCCTGGATATATTGATGTGGTGCCTTGTGGGCTTTATGAATGTACCACATTCACAAAGACTTTAGTATCATAATGGGCTGAATTCTCTGATAGACCTGCAGCTCTCTTGTCTTCTTTAACTCCAGATTACTGCATACTAAACTTTGCTCTGCTTCTATCACCTCAGCTACTGCTACTGCAGTTGAAGTTAAATGTTAATTTAGATGTTTTATAAAGCTAAACTGCCATGAAAGGTGCATTCCACACACGCGTACCATTTCAGTTATTAGCAATAGATCTAGGAGTGGTAGGATAAATTCGGTGGTAGGCTGATCCACCATAAAGGTAACCCTATGAGAACCCTGCATATTGGGTTTTGCTGGAAAAGTGAGTGATCTCACCCTGGTGTAACATGACCATTAGGCCCCATCTAGTAGGGGACTGGAACTTATGGACACAGGGGAACAGGGTGTGAGACCTTCCCATTCAGGGACAGCCAAATGCTGCATTTATGCTGTCCTAGACATAATTTCAAAGCGACTGGTAAGATCTTAAAGTTACCTTAAGCCCTTGTCCATGGGTAACATAGCATGTCATAAAATATTAGATGTTCCAGACTCTAGGGGTTGCTGTCTGGATGGGTTTGCAGACCTGAAATGGGAGAAGTATAGAAAAGCCTAAATGGTTTTAGCTATGTTCAGTGTTCTCACTGACCTCAGGGTCCTGTATTTCATTTCCTTCAGAACAAAACCAATGGCCAATACATATGGATCACCTATCTTATTGTGATAGCCACAGTGAGCTATCATCATAAGACTGTGCATAAAAGAGAAATAGGAAAAAAATCCCCTATTCTGTAGGATTAACTAGAAAACCTTTTCATAAAATTATTGTTACAGCAGCAGTCACCATATAAAAAGATGTATCAACTGTTCTGATTTTCAAAGGACATGCTCTTCTGAAGTAAATTCAACATCCTGTTTCTTCACCAGGAAACATTTGTGCTGCTTCTGAATGAATATTCTCCTCTTATTTCTCTAGTGATTACCTGGAAAATCCAAAGCTTGCTTTTTTCCATTTTTTCTTTTTTTTTTTTCATGCCCAGTCTAAGGTCTAAAGTCCTTCCTGAACAGGAACAGATGCTTTTCAATACTGGGAAAAAAGTAAAATCAGAAAGTGTTGAAAATCCTGACAGGATTTTGGAGGTTGATTGCAAGTGTTAATCAGTTTGTCTGAACTACATAAGATCAGATATCTTTCAACAGGTGATGGTAGCTGTGTTTTCAGTGCCTAAGAATTAAATCCTCTTAGGAAACCTTTAAAATTCTGGAAATTTTCCATTTATTTTTCATTCCCTTCAGCTCTGCAAAATGAATGGTAAAAGGGTTCATTTTTTGGGCAACCATTCCAGTAATTTTAAGTTTTGAGACCAGAGCACATTACACATATTTTGCGTGTCTCTGGTTTCATATGCACTATACTTGCTCAAAAATAAGTGATTTTGCTTTTTTTTAGAGCTGAAACATGAGATCTATGTTTGGAGACTGACAGCACAGCGCATTAACCCGGCCAGCAGAGAGGAGACCGCCGTGAAATGCCTCCTGATGCAGAAGGTGCTGACTCTAGAGATGCTCCTGAAGAAGAAGCTGAGGACATTTCACAGGTGAGTGGTGACCATTGTGTCCCACCTCCCCTGCTCTGATCTTCAGTGGGGACAAGCTGCAGGCATAGGCAGTTTGTTGAACTGGTAGAAAGCTCCTGCTCATCTCAGTCTACATCTAGGAAGGATAGCATTGCTTTGCTAATGTTTGGGTTAATATTTCTGTTTGCTTCAACCAGCCACTCACTTGATAATTTTAGGCAGAGCTGGAAGTGAAGGCTGTCAGGGATCTTCACTAGGATAAGACCTATATTCTTGTCTCTTGATCAGATGAGCGTTGGGGCAGACATGAAGAGTAACCTCAACCTCAGTAAAACACAATTTTAAGATGAAACCAATGTGTAAGACCTGGAAAATATATATCAATATGACCTGATTTTAAAGGCATAGAAATTTCAGGTAGTTTTTGGCGTAAAAAGATCACAAATACATCATTAGGCTTTTCCTTGCAGTACTGGCTTCAGTGTAGTAAAATGCTACACTTTGTTTTTTTACCAAAAAATTAAAGTGTTCTTCAGTGAACTGTTGAGTTTGAAAGACATGTTACTAGTGAATTGCTGTGTTTTAAAATTATTTTATGATCAAATCTTCAGTGTGAACTTGAGTGCAGACATAATTAACTGTTTAGGTATAGAAAAGAAGTTTATTGAAGCTAGGACTAATTAAAAAGTTAACTTTATTTTGTGTACATTCCAGCAAAACCATTTGTTATGCTATGGAATTTAATGACTGAAAATAGCAGTGACAAATAGTCTAAAAGTATAGACTTGACGAAACTAAAAGTGAAATGACTATTTTTAATTAATAAACATGTCACATAGGCAGTATAAGTAAGGCCATGCAAATATGATATCTTAAACTATTTCAGTAATATGATGACTTTTGTTCACATTTTTTGTTGGCATTGTGTACTTTGAATGCAGTGACAGTATTAATATTTAAAGACAAAGGAGACTGTTAAGATTGCCTTCTTTTAAAAAGATTATAACCGTTTATTAGACTTTACAGCACTCTAAAGAAGGCACTTCGGGAGTATAAATAAGAATTTTATATTTAAACTTAAAATTCAGGATTCCTCCAGCACAGTACATTTACAGTGACATAAGAATTCATTAGCATTAACAGCAGCGCTCCTGAACTAGGAGCCCCAGGGTTTTTCTGGAGGGCTGACTATGCTGATAACATGATATTTGGATCTTAAAAATTCATTATAAAATGCAAATGTAAAATATATGTGTTCTGACTTTTGGATGTTAGCACACAACCCTTCTTTTATCGCAGCAGGCATAGAGCCAGATCCTGTATCGGGGTCAATACTCTGGAGGCTAGCTTCTCCCAAGCCTGTGGCAGTCTTCATGAGCCGAAGAGTTTGTGTATTAGTGGAGCATGTTACAAAAATGGAGTCTTAAGTGAATGCTCATGGGAATTTTGATGATGGCTGTAAGAAGGCCATGATTCCTTTGTGGTACAAGCTACTCTATATGGGGGAAAAATTGATCTTTTTGTGATGAGAGGGATTTGTTCCAGCACTCTTGGCAAAGCTTTGATTTCACTCTGGAATAAAGCAGGTGTCTTTTTCTTTCAGGCAAATTTCACAAGAAGATAAAAACTGGGAAACAAATATTCAGGAACTCCAGAAAAAAGTAAGTAGATGGCAGTTTTTCTCAGTATGTGTGCATGTTTGCCTTTATACAGAGAGAGTGCTTTGAACCTAATGCAAATTAATAACTCTCAGGATAGCAGAAAAGCTGGTAGCCAAGCTGACTGATTTCTCATTGGGAAGGGGTTACTAAAACACATTGTGAGGTTTTGTTAGGTTTTCTACTTTTGTTTCTTAGAAAAATGTAATTTAAAGGATCAATAAATGATTCAGCAGTGTTTTCCCAAATTTTTAATCCTTGGTCAGAAAGACTCAGAAGGTGTCAGTAGGTTGTTTATAACCACGACGCGTGATGATAGGGTACACTCATGCCGATGTACTGAATACTGACTCTAGTGTAGTACACTGTCTGTGACATGCCTGCTTTATTATTTACAGAGGGATAAACCACTTGGACAAATCCTGTTCTCTTTGACGTGCACACATTAACACTGGCTAAGTCTTTATGTTGATGCTGGGTCTGATGAGATGTAAACTCTGCAGTGGGATTAATTACACCTAAATTTAGTTGTCTAAATGTCACATCCTTCCACCTCACTGGCATCACTAATGAATCCAGGACTGTGTTTGGGAGCTCAAGTCCTTGAGTGGGACATCACTTTCCTATGTGTCACACCAAACCAGAACAAAACCAACAGAATTTCTTATTAGGTTTTACACCTATTTCAAGGCATTGCATTAAAGACAACCTTTTTAAAGATCAGAGACTTACTTACTTGTACTTTAGTAGAGCTTTGAAGTATGTGAACTGAGGTCAGGACTCAGGGTGGGAGATGGTGATTCCCTGGATTAGTAGCAAAGTGAGATGAGATCAGAGCAGAGAAGCAGAGTCATGGTCGAAAGCACTGAGTCTGAGGGTGAGAACAATGAGAAGGTCAGCACAGGGGTGCAGGAGCTGGGCAAGGAAGTCTAGAAGCTCCATAAAGATTATGGGCCTGGCATGTCCATGAGAGTTGTGCAGGAGGCACGAAAGATCTTACCTCTAGTCTAGTTTATAGGCTCTCAAAGCATAAGTGCAAAAAGAGTTGATTTTGCATCACAAAATCACAGAGTGCCTGTAGTGCCCTTTCTAGTAGGAATTGCATTTCAGCCCTACTTGTCCTACTGAAATGAAGCTGTGATGGGGGTAGCTAAACACAGCTGAGTGTATTCAGGCAGGTGCTAGCTACTTGTGTCAGGTCACATTTGGCCACATATTCATGTTTTTTATAGGTATGCATGAAGTGCTTGAATTGTAATAGTTCTGTCTTTTATGCTGAAGAGGAATACACAATACAGGAACAGGAGTTTGCACTTCACATGTACTTTTGTGGACTATATGCATAATAGATAGCTCCTTGTTTAATACAGTTATTATTTTTACCTCCCTGTCTACAGCACAGAATAACAGACAAAATTCTTCTCATCAAATGCCTGACTGTGCTTGGATGCGTTATTCTTATGTTTTTTCTCAACTCATTTGTTCCGGGCATCTACCTAGATCTTGGTAAGTGTCATAGTTTTATTCTAAGTAAAACGAACAATCTCTCTGAAAACAGCAGTAATATTTATCTGAGTCTGGATCTTTTCAGAAAGCCCTTTTCTGTATGTCTCTGGCCTTGCGATTCCACCAGGCTAATCAGAACTGCGGTTTCTCAGAACAGGTTTTTGAAGTGCAGTCACATCCCAGTCGCTCCAGGAGGAATAACAAAGAGTGCTTATGACTTCATTTCTCTGACTTTCCAGTGCTAACGAGCTGGTAAACATTGCATAATGAGCAAGTTTGACCTTGGCATTAGTGCTCTGTAGGCTTGAGCGAATGACCAAAATGCATTATAAAGATCAGAATATAATCCATGGAAGAATGAAAAAGTAGTGTGGCTTTATTTCTTGAGTATATATAACTCTTTGTATAACTTCCAGTCTCCATCAATTTATTACCAGAATAAATCATCTTCCAAAATAAAATCAGGAAGACATTGTATGTGTGTGAAATTAAAGTAGCTGTATGCATACTTTCTATGTATAGACCTATATGTGCAGGTTTTTACACAGCTTGTTTTATACCTGTATGAGAACAGGTATTGCATATCCAGAAACAAGAACTAAATTAACCTTCACATTTGACCAAAGGAGTCATAAAACCTATTTGTGCATTGCCCTATAAAAAGTTAGAAATATTTTTTTTGGCTGCTGAACACTTGAAAGTTGCGGAATTTCAGATTTATTTTTTTCATGCAATCTGAATACCCCCACTGTGTACATTCATCGCGGTGGCTGAAATATTTAAGTCTTGAAGAGGAATAGCTTATAATCAATAAATCGGAGAATCAATCATTATACATAGATACTACGTTGAAATCCAATTTAGTTCTGCTCAGTACAGAGCTAGTTATAGCTGTACAATGGTGATCAAGTTGTAAACAAGACCTTCCATATCTACTGCTGACACCCCTGGTGTATTGACTGGCTTAGAAAGGTTCCAGTAGCAGAAAGTTTTTCTCTGCGCTGTGACCTGGGGAAGGAAGCACCAGTGATGTGTGTTGCTGGCACCAGTGGAAGGACATGGGCTACTGTGTCTGGAGGAACGTGTTTTAACAGATGCAGCTTTGCTGCTAAATGTGTTTATTCCAGGGACTGATCCCCAGTCCTCAGGCCTTAGAAGTGCAGGATGGCTTGTGTCCACACTGCTCAGATCTTGTCCCTCCAGAGCAAACTGGTTGTATCTTCACAGCGCAGCACCTGGCCCTGTTTACATTGTGTGTATGGGCTAATTAATTTTTAGGTTTGCAGCAAGGGCAGTTTGGTAGCCTAATGCAGCTGTGTTTTAAGATTATGAGGCTGAGGGCATATACTGCATTATCTGGTACACATGATGGAGTTTGAGTGCACAGAGCCACTAGGAATAATGTTGGAGCAGAGACCCAAACCTGATCCAGACTCATCCATGTTGTTTGGGTGTGATCTCTGAAATCAATTCCCTCTGGAGCTGCACCTTTGTTTATTTTTGGCTTAGTTGAAACAAGCTGGGTCACTTCCAAAGAATCTGGGAGCAAAGCAACACCTACACAAGAGGGACTTTGGGGAAGTAGGAACTCACTGTGGACTTGGGCTAAGCAGTTATCAATGTTAATCCACCCAGCAAGTCCTTGTTGGCATGCCGTGGTAGTCCTGGTGCCCTAAAGCAGCATGAGCTTAGGAAAGGGGCTGTGTTGCCCAGGCTTTCTTCCCCATTTCAGCCAGTGCTGTGTGGCAGCTGCTATAGCAGCTTCCCTGTTCCAAAGTATTTGCCATGGAAATGTGGAATTTCAGCCTATAAAGATTACTGGCTGTCAAGAAGTTAAAAGGTACACTGACATATTTTAACAGTGAAAATGCTATATTACTAAGGTGTAGGAAGATGCAGAAATTGAAGACATTTGAGGTCATTTGAAGTCACAGTGGCTAAGAATATAAGGGAGGCACTCACATCGACAATTTAAGAAATCAATTTTCAGTCTTACTTTTCTGTCTCAGGTGAGTGGGAACAGAAGCATGTAGGATTTGTTGAATTAAACCCACCACCTATGAGTGTTTTTGAAAAGCCAATCAGTGAGTAAAGGCCACATACCAGTGGCTGCATACGTTGCTGGTAAGATATTCTTTCAAAACGGCAAAGCAGTTGGAGTCAATACTACAAGAAACTTAGTAACTGATGATTGGTTTTGTCTTACTTTGTGTCAGTAAAATAAATGGAAACAAATGGCATGGTTGGCAGGTAATGCAGGTTTCTATTATTCACTAGCTGATCTTCAGCTGCAACCTTAAAACTAAATACGGGCTCCATGTGTTTCGTGTAATTTTTCCGTGTTCTGTACTCATGACAAACCTGTCAGATTAATGAATAAATGTTTTTAAAGCATATACATAATTTCTATGAACGGTTAGTGGAACCTGGAAACTTCTACTGAGATCTCATTGGTTCCTGAATTCCACTATCTTGATGATAGCTGTCATTTATCATTACTGAAGTAATGCCACTGTGAATCTCTATGGATTTTAGTCCCTCTAGTGCATGGAAATTAATTTCTTAAAATACAGTACATCTTGTACTCTGGTGCTTTGGGTAAATTCGTTCAATATGTTTTTCTCATAAAAGTGAGTGTAGATTGTAGTTCAGTGTTTAATTTTCTACAAGAATAATGTTTTATATGGAGGCTGAAGTGTCAGGAATCTAATAACTTTTAATTGCATTTGGTAGAGAGAATTAGAAAGATTATAGAATTCTTTATCAGTCCCCAGCCTTGATCCAATTTTTCCATTATAAACTTGAAATCATTAATATAATTTGAGGGAGCTGACATTTTAATTTAAATAATAAAATTTGCATACTTAGCTGCCTTTGCAAATGCAGAACATTTTCCTATTCAGTTTTCTTGTACCTGTTCATCAATTTATTTAGTCTAATTCTATGAAATATCTATGTTAATGAAAGATTAATATCAAGACTTTAAATGAACAGATACAGCAAACATGCAGACTTCGACAGTGCTTTCATTCATCCCCCTGGGACTTTATTGATAAGGCATGGATAAAACACCTGAGAGAAGATGAAAAAAGATCAAAGTAAAGCCCCTTTGAGGATTGTACCTGGTCCCTATTTTGACTTTAACTCTTAGGCAGGCATGTCTAGAGCTTTGAACTATAGTGAGAACCCCCAAGAGAGATGAAAGATTTTAAAAGTAAAATAAAGCAAGATGCTGTTGAAATGTAAACTAGATTTTTTTCCCCCCTTTTTAATAGAGGGTGCTTAAAGTGAAGGGATCAGAAAGAATACACAAAACCAGTTTGTAACCTACTTCTTTTTGTTTCTGTGGGGCAGGTCCTTCCTCTTTGGTTTGGTTTCGGTCAGCTCAATGAGTTGCTGAGCTGTTGTGACTCTGCTTCTCCTAGTATCCCTGAAGAGGGACCCATCACTTCTGTGGCCCTGCTTTTGTCTGCCCCTTTCAGTGATTTCTGCTCACAATGCAGACATGCTGCTTCCTGTGGCCTGCCTTGCTCTTGCTTCCTTCCACCTCTGGAAGCCTCTTTCCCAGGGCCAGGCTGAGTAATTTCCAAGGCAGGGGAAGGTCCTCTCCTCCTTTTAGAAGGTTGCAACAGACTCTGCCTCTGTCATGTCCAAGAAACAAGGTTCTAACCTGAGAGCAAACAAGAGATATTGCCTGTTTCAGAGAAAAGATGCTGTCTCTGTTTTGGCTGCAGACAGCTGGAAGCTGGGCATCTATGATAGAAGAGATATAATTTTATGTTTGCCTTATTTGTATGTTCATTCCCACATTACTGCCACTACTTTCCCTCTTGGAGACAGGACTGTTGCATAGGTGTACTGATATTATTGCCACCTACGGCTGTTCTCATGTTCCTTTGATAATTGATTATTTATGCAAGGGGACAGGGAGAGATTTTTGGATTCACTGAATTCTTTCAGGATTTAGGACTGCTATTTGCTCAAGCCCCAGAATAAGGTGGAGGTTCAAATCATAAAGCTTGAGGGAGCTATCCTGGTTTGTTTTTTTTTTTTGGCTTCTTCACCTATTGCCTGAGCTCATTCTGGTATCTTTGGTGCCATTTGGTGATTCATCTGAACTATAAAGGTCTAATTCATTAAATGGTTCACCTTACTTCACTCTTTATATGCCAGAGGGCATCTTCTTAACCTATACCAAGTTTTAGTCATAGATACTTAAAAACAAAACCCACTGCAGCTAGATGGGCATTTGGCTTAGTAGTTGATTATTTGGGGGTTTCACTGCTAATTAAATTCAATTTTGCTATTACTGACCAAAGCAGTCTTACCAAAAAACCCAAACTTATGAACTTTTAACAATTTACACTTTTATTCTTTTAACTAGCTAGTATGATGACTATGATCTTTCTGGGTACCAGGACCAGTTCTATAAATCAGCATGCACTTCTATCAAGAAAACATCCTAAGTCTAAATTTTCCATGTTGTCCTTTCTCTAAAGATAATATCACTCAATATTTACAGACAAAGGTTATCTCATTTATATAGCTAAATCTAGTTTCTCTTGTCTTCTGTTTTCACTGTGGTTTAACTTCGGTCTGTGGGTTTGGTCTGAAATTCAGACATTTTTGAGGATCTAAAAGTCTCTTTTTGCAGTTTATTTTAACTAGTTGTATCTTCCATCATTGAGACACTTTAAAACTGTGACTGAAGTAGTGGGAAAGTAGGGAAATAATTGTTTTCAATCAGTTTAAACTGGCTTTTGTTTGTTTGGTAAGGCACATTGTGCAGAGCTCCTTTTTATTTTTTTGTCATAGCATTAAAGGAGAAATGTGTTCAGCTACTGTCAATACAAAAGATTCCTGTTAATTGTCACTCCTTTGGATACCAGCTGTCATATTTTCTGACTCATTTCCATAATTTACAGCAAAAATGTTGAAATTCACATGAGAAATTAAATGCCTTAATTGGAAAGGGCTTCAGCAGAACAAACCCCCCTAAATCATGTCTACAGAGAATGTTATGCAAATTATAGCAAAAATTCTGTTTTAACCCTCAGAAAGGCGTGACACCTTAAATTCAGGGTTGCAGACTGGTCTGGAAGTTTCTCCCATATAATATCATCCTGCTTTTGTTTAAGTGGACATGCACAATTTTCACTGCCATTTACATAGGTGTATCAATCATTATAATAGAGTTGAAACTGAGTGGCACTTGTCTGGTAGCTTGCTTAGTGATAAAGAAAGGGCTGCACTGACCTTGAGAGCTTTGCAAACTTTCTTAAATTTGCTATTGAATCACAAAATGTTGGAAGTTCCCTATCAGTATTTACTTGGCTTATAAACACTGAAGCTAGTTTTGTGTTACTGCTGCCTACAATGACTTTAACAACCAACTTAACTCAACATAAAAAGGACATGGAACTGTTGGAACAAGTCCAGAGGATGGCCACGAGGATGATCAGGGGCCTGGAGCACCTCCTATATGAAGACAGGCTGAGAAAGTTGGGGCTGTTCAGCCTGGAGAAGAGAAGGCTGTGTGGAGACCTCATAGCAGCCTTCCAGTATCTGAAGGGGGTCTATAAGGATGCTGGGGAGGGATTCTTCATTAGGGACTGTAATTACAGGACAAGGGGTAATGGGTTAAAACTTACACAGGGGAAGTTTAAATTGGATGTAAGGAGGAAGTTCTTTACTGTAAGGGTGGTGAGGCACTGGAATGGGTTGCCTGGGGAGGCTGTGAATGCTCCATCCCTGGTGGTGTTCAAGGCCACACTGGACAGAGTCTTGGGTGGCATAGTTTAGTGTGAGGTGTCCCTGCCCATCGCAGAGGGGTTGGAACTAGATGATCGTAAGGTCCTTTCCAAGCTAACTATTCTATGATTCTATGATTCTAACTTCATCCATATTCTTTTCTGCAATATTTTCAGTATGGAACTCACTGCAGCAATGATTCTTCTTTAGCAACTTTGAGACAGATTGGCAGGGTTAGTATGTGTAAGAGCTTGTATGACAGTTAGCAGTGCTGTAATCAATGGCAAAAAACCTTAAAATTAGAGATCTTTGATCAAATTATTCAATGCTATAAGCTAAAACAAAAGGACTGATATTGCACAAGTGAAACAAATGTAGTTGTATGGGGCTATTTTTTTTCTGAATGTGCAGCCTAGAAAGCTGCTCAAGAACTGCAATAAGCTTCCCCCCACCCTGAGTTTTAACTGTACCTTCGGACAGAGAATGTATGTGCGTTTGAACCTGTGCTAAGAAGTTTCTTTAGAATGGTGAGAATGTTTTTAAACTTGGACCACTCCCTCACAGCTCTGTGAGAAAGATCCTGCCTGACAGTGTGCAGCAGAACTTCTCAGGTCCAAAAGATTTTCAAATGGTCATGGAAAAACAGCACAGGGCTGAGAAAGGCATTGACAGATCCCATTAGGCTGAAAGGGGTGTTAACATCGAAGCATCCATCAAACTTATTTTCATGCTTTAAAATGTTATGCTGGAACTTTTTCTCATCTGCTATCAGTGATATATAGCAAACCATGTTTTGCTACTATCCTGTATGAAAGTGGAGTTGTATAAATCTGACACTGTTTACAAACTACAAAGTTATGTGTGCAGAAACAAACAAACCTGGTTAAAAATTTAAGTGTTTTTACACATAGAGAGGGAGAAAAATATTAAATATTCATACTTTGGAAATGTTTTGTTTCAGATTAATTTGTGCAATAGTTAAAATGAAAGGTTGATCATAGAGTGACTCAATGTTACCGAGGAGTTATTTTACAAAATGTTTGGGAAAAAAAAAAAAACAGATCAATTTAATAAGCTGGTGTATAACTGGTTAGTGCTTAAGAAAACAGAAAATACTGGTGAGACAGTCAGCTATTAAGCTATAAAATCTGCTGAATGACATAGGTTTAAGAAAGCATAGGCTTAATGCCAAAAGCCACATTGTTAAGTAGCACATCTCATATTTCACATCTTATATAACTATATGCTCACTGCAAAAAGTGCACATGTTCTCTTTAATTTGTCACTGAAGCTAACATTTACCTCCAGATTGTCTAGGCTTGGTGATATCAATCAGTTTTAGCTGAGGAGAGCTTGTAGGTATTGCCTGCTAAATAATGGCTCAAGTGATACTGAATTATCAATTGCATTTAAAGCTGTCACAACCAAGATTTTATTTCCCTTGTCTTTTTTTTTTTCTTTTCCTTGTATTTTGATTTTATTTTATTACTTTGTAAAGCTTTCCAACATGGCTGAATAGATTAAGGAATGACAAGCAAAACCTGGGGAGCAATGTTTATGGACTTTTTCTATAGTGCTAAAAATATCACTTGAATAATCTGTTGTTGCCTGGAAACTCCTTCACATGTTTCAGTAAAGTAGATGGGTTTGGTCCCCAAAACGTTTCGATTAGGGATGCCTTCTCTGTATATGGTAGGTTCCCACTTTCAGAG
Source organism: Psittacus erithacus (assembly GCA_009867235.2). Taxonomy (NCBI): domain Eukaryota; kingdom Metazoa; phylum Chordata; class Aves; order Psittaciformes; family Psittacidae; genus Psittacus; species Psittacus erithacus. Next base: position 4,155 of record WYDI02021385.1, on the reverse strand, counting down.
TATCAGTGGTGATGTCATGCTTGTGATATTGTTGGCAAAGAAGAGGCTATTCCTAATACGTGGAGCTAAGAATTCATTGTTAGTCTAATTAAAAGTTGTATTAGTGTAAGCAAAGCACAACAAACAGTTATTGTTTGTCCTCTGATGATAACACATACACAGTCCAAATTATTTAATTAATAAAAAACAGCACTCATTAACTATATACAATATACAGTTAAAAGTGTAAATATAACCAAACAAAACCCCCAAATACTCTCAATACTTTTCCTTATATTCTAATGTTAGGGTCACCCTTTGATGCTCTGCAGGGTGATAAGGTTCTCAGCTTTGGGATCGGCAGAGACATAACGTAGCATTGATATCTTCAGGTCTTTGCAGGGATGAGTGTGATAGGGTTCTCTTCCTTCTCTTTACCAGGAGGTGAGTAGTGCTGATGTTTTCTTTTTCCCTGTACTTGGGTCCACTTGAGCCCATTTTTATACGTTTTCTAAAGCTTTACATTTCACTTTTTCAAATTTGGTTTTCAGCTCTGCATTATACCCAATTTTACCATATGTGGTAGGTTGTATGTATGTTGTGCATTTGTTTCTTATGCTTTTGTTGCCAATAAATGAGTTAGAATGTCTCCTAAGTTTGCTCTGTCATCTGTAACTAACTACAGTTGAGTTGCTGATAAATCTGGGTCCCTTAGTGTCACTAGGTGCACTCTCGTCTGCGTCAGCTTCTTTATTCTTACTGTTTTCCATTAACTCTCCACCTACATGAAGCTGTGACATTGTTTTCAGTGACTAAAGTGACTTCTTTAGTTCCAGACCTTATAATGGTAAACAGAGAAATGAACTGAAGCATCTGACGAGGGTTCAGCCTTATGTAGTAAGATATAGTAAGTTTAGAGCCATGGTTTTAGGTAGTCCTCTTTGAAAGTCCTCAGCCTTTTCTGGAGAACCTTCCAAGTCCTTGCAGTTGTCCTTGCAGGGGCTGATCTGCAGCTCTTTTCCTCAGGTGGTATAAGCTATAACTGTCAATGGAGTTTGGCATATTTAGTGCTTTTTGCCTCCCTTCTTTTGCTTCATTGGTCTGTTGATCATTTTGAGAGTAGTGAGACATTGGAACACGTTGCCTAGGGAAGTTATGACTGCCCCATCCGTAGCAGTGTTCAAAGCCAGGTTGGATGTGGCTTTAAGCAACCTGGTCTAGTGGAAGGTGTCCCTGTCTACGGCAGCGGGGCTGGAACTAGATGATCTTTATGGTCCCTTCCAGCCCAAACCATTCTATGACTGTATGATTCTATTTTATCTGCTCAGGCATGCAGTGCTGTTGGTTTAAGATGTCTAGGACTTTTATGTTGAGGTCAAGAAGAGCACTGCATGGGTCTGACCTTCTGGCCTCTGAGTCTGTAGTATGGAGATTTAATCGCAGAGTGAAGATGCGAATTGTTGCTTTAAACTGAGAATGGATGTAGTCATTTAAGTGATATCTTTGATAATGATGTTGAAAAAAATCCTGAATAAGGGTTAAAAATAAATGTTATTATTATGTAATAATGAAAATGTTGAAATAGAGCTAAATTGATGCAGTCAAATTGACTAAGACTCTCAAAGTCTGGTCCAGATCTTATTTACCACTTCTTCTGAGCATAACACTTTGCTCCTGAAAATAAAAGAAATCTGCTTTCCATGATCCTTTCAGTCTTAATTTCCTGTAGGATAGTTTTAAAAAAATTCTGCCCTTGGAATTGCACAGTCATCTTTAAAAACATGTAATTAAGCATGAAAAATATCCTCAGTCCTTGCAGCTGCCCATGCAAACGAAGAGAAAAAAATACAAGAACAAGCAGTTGTACAAAAGCTGCACTAGCAGATACTTTATTGCTAACTTCTGGAAAAGCTGACCTTTCCTTTATCTTGATATTTGCATCTTCTCAAATTATTTTTGGTTCATAGAAGTCAACAAGGTTATGGCAATAGAGTGTGTTTATTTACAGTGACCTTTTCTGAGATAGATCAGTAAATTTTTTAGCTTTATGGATTGGTGCAATATACACAGCTATATATCTGTCATCACAACCTCCCTGTAGATGCAGTGCCTAGCTATAGCAATCTTTAACTGTATTAAAGATAAAACAGTGCTTATCAGTTGACAGCAAGTATTACTTTTAAACACTCGGCATGATTTCAGAATGTATATTTTCAGAGATGCCTGATAAAATAAGACAAATTACAGAAACTGAAATATGGGACATTTTAATTCACATTCACAACTACCAATGAAATGTATTCCATGAGTAGAGCAAGCATTAATGAAAATGTCTTTGATTTAACTTTTTCGCCCCAATATTTCTATATGCTTGTATAAGAGTATAATTGAGTATATGCTTTACATAACATTAAAACTACACCACAGTATATGAAGGACTGGCACATATCCTTTGGTTAAATTTGAAGGGGTCCTGGATTTAAGCAGGCTTCTGATTAAGCTGTTGAAACACAGCAAGGGAATTCCTCATATATTCAGTATCATGCTATGTAAACAATTATTCAAAGGTAAGCATCAAATGTGTTTTAGCTGGTAAGCCTATAATGGACGTTGTGGGCTAAAAGGGTTTCTGCATTTCACAAAATGTTGCCGTGGCCATTTTTACAAATAGATAATTGTTAAGATCGCAGAAAAAGAAAGTCATGCTTTGCTCAGTGACAAATGTATGAAAAATCAATGTGTCCATCATTTGTAGATGGAAGTATTGCATTTCCATCTGGCAGAAGCTGGTCTAGCTGATTTAAGAAAAAAAAACCCTTTCTACTTGTTTCTCAACCACTATAGATCTGTGACCCTGCATATTGTGTAACCTGAAGGTTCCTCACTGCTATTACACCTCCTCCTCACTCCCTTTTGTCCTGCCCACTACTGTTGTTGCAAAAAGATTTCTCTCTGCCCCCTGAAACAGCCTGGTATCTACCTAGTAACTTGCCAGGACCCCTTTAATCTTCTTATTTTAGAGCTAAATAGCTTAGATTCTTTAAATTTTTCCTCAAAAGTCAACTTTTCAGAGTGTTCATTGGGCTTGCTTCTCTGCCATGGGTTTTCTAATAGGTGTGCATCTCAAAGTGTGTCTTGTCAGGGTTTGCCAAGGATAGAGACCAGAGATTACTTCACAGGGTTTACTATGTATAGTTCTGGTTCTGCATTTCAGTGGGTCATTCAGCTCAGATGTGATCCACTGTATTTCTTGAGTCTTTTCTGCAAGACTTAGGTGTCCAGCTGCTCCCCACTCTGGATTTGTACAGTTTTAAGTCTTCTTGCCTAAGTGTAGTACCCTGTGCCCATCTTTTTTGAGGAACATGCTGTTTTTCCTAGGCCAGCACTGAAATCATGCAATATTATCCTGGCTTTGGTTTTCAGTCCAAATGTCTCAAGTGCCATTTCAGTTGACACAAAGTGAAACTTCTGTATACCCTCATTATTCAATACATTATTTCAAATTCTTTGCACGTAAAATGAACATACAGTGTCGACATGTTCACATTGTTAGCAGGAAGCTTATTATGCCTTTCAGCTGGTAGTAGGTCAGGCAAAATTACTTTTACTAAAGAATACATTTTTTTCTTAATGAGCATTTGAAAAGCCTGCAGATTACACAGTATTTTCTTTCTTTCATTTCTTTCTCTTTCACCTACCTTTCTCCCACATATTCTAGACTTGTATTTGATTCTATTAGATTGTTTTCTATTTTCAAGTTCTTCTGCTTGATTATTTCAAAATAGGGTGTTTTTTTTTTTTTTTTTTAAATAGGATTGCAATTGTATTCTTCTCATCATATGCTATTTATTGTTCCAAAGGTGGTTTTCTCTACTGGGTAAGTGCATGAGAAAAGCAAAGCACTAAAGCTATTTCTACTGTACTGTTTTCCTCCCAAGCAGGAGACATGGGAATCTTTTCTATGAAAAATACGTTATAAATTTGAAAGGTGCATTTTACAATAAAATTTAATTTTATTTTTGCCAAAATAAATAGAAACCCTCACAATCTTCAACAGGTATCAAAGCAGTGCAGATATGGAATTTTTTAGATTAAATTTATCTCCATTTGTCCTGGGTTCAGCAGTAGCAGCCATTTTTCTCCTTAGTAGCTGGTGCAGTGCGGTGTTTTTGACTT